>JAFLJL010002537.1:0-25997 GCA_018398815.1 Conus ventricosus | reverse complement strand
TGTGTTGTGTGTGTGTGTGTGTGTGTGTGTGTGTGTGTTGTTTTGTGTGTGTTTTAATAATATATAGATACACAATGTATACACACATATTTTGTGTGTGTGTGTGTGTGTGTGTGTGTGTGTGTGTGTGTGTTGTGTGTGTGTGTGTGTGTGTGGTGATAGTGTTGATTTCACCTATGACAAGGGTCACTATTCATCAGTCATTGATCATTTCCAATTTTCTGCTCAGTTGGAATTATCATACCAATGCTATCATGTATTTCACTCATGACAATGATCAACATCCTATAGCATTTTTTTATCCCCTTATGACAATGATGATCATCAGGTAAAAAAAAAAATATATATATATATAAAAATAATATACAACAAACTAATAAATTCCAAGGATAAATACCGCACCGTTCCAGCAACTTACAGAGCAGCCTGGTGTTGCAATGACTGCAAGAAATATTGAATTATAAACAAAGCTTGCTCTTATGTCTTAGATTGAAGAAATAGGGGAGATACGCATTCATATCTGCAGTGGTAGATGATTCTGCCTAACTAACAGTATGTGCTTGAGTGGGTGAATGGGAAAAATAAAATAAATGCTTCTCAAAATGAGCCTTCAGAAAAGCTTATATTCTCCAAGGGGAGACATCCTCCAATAGGGAGGGAAACTCACTAACATATAACTCCTGGTCATATACCGTATTTCGAAACTTGGTGGTTTCTCCTCAGTGACCGCGGAAAGTGGTAATTTAACTCCTCTGCTTTCAGTTTTAAGAAGAATGCAATCCCCAGAAAAGGGTTGGTGTGCAATACCGTAGTATGTTTGTTGAGTTTTCAAAAAACCAACCAAAGGGTGCCATCTAAGAAGCAAAAGAAAATCATAAAAGAGCAAAACAAGCTACATTTCTTCTGAAAAAATAGAAAAGATATCCTCTAAGACACAAGTGCTGAGGGCAAGTTCTTGGAATGAATCCGCAAGGGACTAAAATACAACAAACTAATAAATTCAAGGATAAATACCGCACCGTTCCAGCAACTTACAGAGCAGCCTGGTGTTGCAATGACTGCAAGAAATATTGAATTATAAACTTTCCGCGGTCACTGAGGAGAAACCACCAAGTTTCGAAATATCGGTATATGACCAGGAGTTATATGTTTAGTAGTTTCCCTCCCTATTGAAGGAAAGTCTCCCCTTGGAGAATATAAGCTTGCTGAAGGCTCATTTTGAGAAGCATTTTTTTTTATTTTTCCCCATTCACCCACTCAAGCACATACTGTAGTTAGGCAGAATCATCTACCACTGCAGATATGAATGCGTATCTCCCCCTATTTCTTCAATCTAAGACATAAGAGCAAGCTTTGTTTATAATTCAATATTTCTTGCAGTCATTGCAACACCAGGCTGCTCTGTAAGTTGCTGGAACGGTGCGGTATTTATCCTTGGAATTTATTAGTTTGTTGTATTTTAGTCCCTTGCGGATTCATTCCAAGAACTTGCCCTCAGCACTTGTGTCTTAGGGGATATCTTTTCTACTTTTCAGAAGAAAATGTAGCTTGTTTTGCTCTTTTATGATTTTCTTTTGCTTCTTAGATGGCACCTTTGGTTGGTTTTTTGAAAACTCAACAAACATACTACGGTATTGCACACCAACCTTTTCTGGGATTGCATTCTTCTTAAAACTGAAAAGGCAGAGGAGTTAAATTACCACTTTTCCGCGGTCACTGAGGAGAAACCACCAAGTTTCGAAATATCGGTAAAATGACCAGGAGTTATATGTTAGTGAGTTTCCCTCCCTATTGGAGGATGTCTCCCCCTTGGAGAATATAAGCTTGCTGAAGGCTCATTTTGAGAAGCATTTATTTTATTTTCCCCATTTCACCACTCAAGCACATACTGTTAGTTAGGCAGAATCATCTACCACTGCAGATATGAATGCGTATCTCCCCCTATTTCTTCAATCTAAGACATAAGAGCAAGCTTTGTTTATAATTCAATATATATATATATATATATATATATATAATATATATAATATATATATATATATATATATATATATATATATATATATATATATATATATATTATAGTGTGTGTGTATGTGTGTGTGTGTGTGTGAGAGAGAGAGAGAGAGAGAGAGAGAGAGAGAGAGAAGAGAGAGAATAATGGGTGTGTATGTGTGAAAACTCCCCACAATTAGTCTCATTATGGCCATAATTCACCCATAATACCCTCCTCTCTCATCCCCCCTCCCACCCTACCCCCACCCCCTTTCTTTTCCCCCAACAACACTGTTTTGCATGAATTTCTCACCCCCCACACACCCCATGCATACATTTGTGAGGGAGGAGAGATATGAACTCTTTCTCTCTCCCCTCCCCCATTACCCTCTTCCACGCCCCCTCCATATTCTGCTTCCCCCCCTTCCCACCCACCCCCTTCTCCCGAACGATATCTTGCCACCCATTGATCATTTCCATTCTCTTCCAGTCATTACCCACACCCCCACATAACTACTATCATCACATCAAACCACCCATTAACATTGTTCATTACTTATTTATTCATTTAGATCTTTTATATTCTTTATTTACTTATTTTATCTTTTTTCATTTATTTATTCATTCATTTACTTATTATTATGATTTTTATTCATTTAATTTCTTTAAAAACTTATTTGGTGTTATGGGTGAAAATGAATGAATGTACAGCATATGACTCCCCTTTTTGCTGGCGGCAGTCTGGAAATTGCTGAAATATACAAATTTTCCTTTTTTTAAAAATAGACCTGTATATGGTTATGTTCAGGGGATGGAATTGTGCTTCTCAGCCAGATTTGGTGTTTGTAGCGTTAAATGAACAATTATGCAACATATATTCCAATTTTTGAGTAGGCCATTTTAAAAAATGCCAAAAAAACACGTTTCTACAAATTTTCATGGTGGCTCTAAATCAGGTTTTGATCAGGACAAAAACGGCCATCTCTGCAAATTTGGTCTTGTTCATAAGTGCATGATTTTTCGACAGAACCCCCCTCTTCTCAAACTTCGTGCTAGAGAGAGAGAGAGAGAGAGTGAGGGAGAGGTTAAACAAAAAAATAGCAGTGAGAGACAGAGTGAGGGAGAAAGGAAGCGGGAGCAGAAGCAAAGGCATGGCATTTACACTTTAAACATAGAAGGTACATAAGAGAAAAGAAAGAGAGAGAGTGAGAGAGGGGGGGGGAAGAGAGAGAGAGAGAGAGACGAGGAGAGGAGGAGAGAGGGAGAGAGAGGAGAGAGAGGAGAGGAAGAGAGATGAGGACGAGGAGCGAGAGAGAAGGGGGGGGGCGTTAAAAGAGAAGGTAAATATTGTATCATTAAATTCAGGTCTCAAATGAAAGAAACCAACATTTATAACTTTTCCATTAAATTCTGTGGTATGCTTTTTGTTTGAAAGATATTAAACTATTTTTTGTTTTTTTTGTATTTCTGGGATTTCATTCATAATTTTTCCTCTTTGAATAGATAAAAGTTGTCATAATGAGATCAGTTCTTGGGACGAGGGGGATAAATATCGTGCTTTTGTTACGTACTCTGTAGGGAAAATTTCTCTCGGAGATAGAATGTGCCAGGTTTCTTACTCTTAAAATAAAGGAAACAGCTTTGTTGAAAATACATTTTAAATTCCAAAAGGCAAAGATGTTTAGTCTTTATAATCACTTATTCAGAGACGAACGGATTTAAGAAGTCATAGTTTGAGAGAGCGTCTGTAGAGGACTTTCAAGATGCCTTAAGGAGGCTTACTAGCTAAATCCAACAGGGTTGATGCATAGTCCACATCGCTTGGATTATAAGCATGAAAAATAATTTCGAGATCTGTGTTGATCCAAAAATGTTTGTTTCTATTAAGTGAAAGACTTTTTTCGATATTCTTTTTGATAACGTCGAAAGCTGATTCGACCAGGATAAATTATTGTCGAGAATAGACCAAGTAGTTGTGAGAACTTTACTTCATCTAATACGTTATCATGTTATCTTTAATTCCTTATGTTTATCTTTGATATTTGTCGCTTTGCCTTTTAGTTATTTACATGAATTAGATTTTTTAGGATGAAGTGCCATATGATTGAGTTCTACTCCCCCCGTCCATTTATATGAAGCCTGTCAACGTCATTTTGTATGTCCAGCGCACACTACAATCTGCATTTTTTCCTTTATTGTGTAAGGTGGTGTCTCAGGAAAAGGTTCACAAGAGAGGAAATGTAAGAGGGAGCGCGATTATGTTAAATTGTTTAAATATATGGGTATAGACTGACCCTGAGGACACGAATTTGACTGGCATGAAAGTGGATGATTTATATCTTGAAAACTTCTGCCTTCTGTTTGATAGAAAAAGATGAGAGAAGATTGACAGGACTTTAGGAGTTAAACCTTACAAAGTAAGTTTTTTTAAGAGGAGATCATGGTTATTAACATCGAAGGCTGAGCAAAGTCCAAAAATATTGTTCCTGTGAGAAGATCATCTATTGATTATTTAAATGCCACTGTTCTACTAGATGTAAGAACCGGTCTGGACATGAATTGATTTTCTCTAAAACCGCTTTGATTTGAATGAAATAATATTATGGTATCGAACATGCCTTGAAGGTTTTGCTTAAGGTAACGGTGACTTTTCTAAAGGTTTAGACAAATTAGACAAAATGGAAATCGGTCTGTAGTTCGAAGGATCTGTGGTCACCAGATTTTAAAAATGGCAAAATCTTTAGCTTCTTTAAACTATTGTGGTAAAAGCATTTCTGGAATACAAAGGTGTAAATATAAGTAAGGCTATCAGAGGATATAGGTGCGGAATTTTTAATTTTTGTTATCATATTATCTATCCCCGACTCTTAGGGGATTCCTTCAATGAATTAAGTTCTCCTACACACTCGTGTACCACTGATAAACTGAAAATCAAGGTCTGGACCCTATTTGGTCTAGTATCACAAAAATTCTCTTAGTAACAACAGTTCATTATATTTTGTACAATCAGTTTAATAGTCTTTTCGACTATGGTAGAGAAGTGTTTATTGAGATTATCTGCAGACAGAATTAAAAGATGATGGAGCTGTTTAGTTTTGACGATTTACCAGATTATAATTGATTAATGACTTTCCAGATCGATTTTGAATCCTTTTTTTCGAATAAATAAGGTCGCTAAAATGTTTTTTACGATCAGACTTTTCATAAGCTGATAACTTTGTTACGATGTTTCTTAAAACTTTGCATCTTTCCTGTTGACTGTAAAAGTTTTCACGAATTTTAATAGCAGCACTCATTTCATTCATTTAACCACGGTGGTTTTCCATTGGTTTGACCGTTTGATCTTAGTTGGGGGACATGTTTGTCGTAAATGGGACAAATTATGTTATACCAAGCTTCGAGAGCTTTGTCTGGATCAGTCTCCTGAAAAACACTATAAAGTCTTCTGTACATAAATCATGAGAATCGTCGAATTAAGGTTTATAACTACGGAAAGCAATGCCTTTGTGGTACATCTAGGAATTTTTACGCCCTTTTTTGGACCAAGTTAAGCTACGGGAAAATGATCATGAGACCATAAACTGGGTACGGGAAGTTTCTGTATATTTGTTGTATTGTTTACATATATATGATCAATGTGTGTTTCAGACTGTAGCGTTATTCTTGTCTGCGGCGTGTCTATCAGGTTGCTTAAGTTTATTGATTCAAAATTCGTTTCCATTTATCATGAGGTTTAGTTTAATCAATGTTTAAAGTCTCAAGCAATACTACATCTGTAGAATAATCTGAAATCATCTTCCATCATGCTTCGAATCTATCATACCATTCCACGCGTTCATCAGGGTTTCTATAATAAAAGCTACTAATATCGGTTTAGTCCTTTTAAAACGAAACTCTATCCAGATGCATTCAATATTTTATGTTTATCAAAATGATTGGATCAGTTTATAGTTCATATGAGTGATGTACATATCCAGAAGACCTGTTTCAAGCTTAGGATGTTGAGTCTCTCTAATAAAATTGTAAACTGGAATCATGACAAAATCGTCTGAGGACTAATTTGATAATCGAGATTTCAGAGAAAACAAAAACAATGAAAACCAATTGTTAGATTAGGTTAGATAAAATAGAAGGTAACTCACATAATTTGTTTAACACAGTATGACATGCATTTAGATAGCCAATTTTGAATCCTGTAGTTGGTTAACCATTTATTACTACTCTCGTCTTGGGAATTTTTGCCATTATTTTGCACAAGGAAAAGAAACAAACAAACAAACAAAACAAACCAAAAAAAAAAAAAAATACACACTTTACCTTCAATATGTGTATACAATGCAAAGCAAATCAGTTTGCAGGATATCAGGCAATTAGAAAAGTCAATAGTTACATGTGAAAAAAAAGAGAAAGAAACAAAACAAGCAAACACACACAAAATGCACACCTCTGCAACGTGTAATGATACAGGAAGAAGTTAGCGAAAAAAAAAAAAAAAAAAAAAAAAAAAACAACAACAAACAACAACAACTCTATGAGCAATAAGTTCAAACAGGTAACTCAGTACATAAAAGAAACGGGCGCAAATCACAAAACACCTATGCCTCAGAAGACGCGAGAATTGTAAATGTTCAATATTCAACGTCCTTCAACAACAGTCCATTTCAAATGTCCAAGTCCGAGTTATCATACGGCGAAAATAGGGAAGGATTATTACAATCATATTCAACAGTCACATATCCATCATATGACGACGTAAATGCTAACATTTTGACTAGAATGGAATGGGGAAGAAATATACCGATGAATCAACACAACACACAACACTCACACCACACACCACACACACACACACACACACACACCACACACACACAATTTCTTTTGCACACAAATTATCCAATAAGAAAGTACAAAACATCATACAATATATCAAAACATCCAGTACCCATTCTACCAGTTGGCGGCGTCCTTGTTGGTCACGTTGCGTCAATAACTGTGATGCCCAATGTCATTTTAAACTGCTGCGCACAATAACCAGAGGGTTAAATGAAGGCCAGTTTCGGGAGTCAGCATGACTCTCCGGTGTCTAGAGGATTGACGGTAGAGTTGTTGAACCAAGGGAAAAAGGGACTGTGTTTGGCCCAAAGCAGATCTTGAACCCTCTGCATAGAAGAAACGGATAAGGGGGGGAAATTGGGGGTTAAGGAGCGTCGGGCAATCGATGTAACTCGGGCAGGGAATGGAGGCGGGGACATGTGTCGGGATGGTGGGGATACTGATGGGGGACGCGAATTTTCACCGTTCGGGTATGACTGTAAGCCCCAGCCAGGATTATCAAACTATCTGGCGGGTGGACGGGGAGTCAACTCTGGTGGTTCTGACTGATTTTCGATTGGTTTGGACATTAAATGGAGGGAAGTTCAATTGTTGAGGAACATGGGGGGAACAACCTGAAATTTCTGGAGATAACATATGTCGTGAAGCTGTTATGTAGGGCAGGGTCATCATTTCTAGAGCTGTTCCTTGTACAGTACGGGGCTACATGGGCGTCACTGGTGGGGACATGGTGTGGCTTATTGGGAAGGGGCCCCTGTGTTGTTAGCGGGGCGTTCAACTGTGACGCCCGGTCTGAGGGAGAACTGTTCTTTGAAGCTCGTGCACAGACAGACTGTCCTTTTGTATGGGGTGGGTAGCATCTTTTTACAGGCCTGACGGGGGGCACCATTTTGAGTCTCAAACGACCCAAAATGGTCAATCATGTCACATGCATACTAGTACATGTAGCATTATAAATGTCTTTTAGAAGGAGGCAATGGCGTTATTTAGATGGTGTCGACCGCGGGCGGAGAATAGAACTGAAGCCAAATTGTATGCAGAGGGGGGAAAACGAGTTTTGCACAAACATCAGATTCGCCACTCCTTTGGCTGCAATGGGTCGGCCGGACATCATTTACCCACATTTGCACAATTAAAGTGTTCACTTGGTCCTGATTTCTAAAGTACGTAACCACTGAACAAGATGCACTAAAAGTCAGACAGGAAACACATATTTGAAATAACGCGGTCACGGACGCACACCCCCAGTTTTAGTCTCTTTGGATTAATTGTACCTTATAAACAGATGTCTCCGATTAGAAGGAAGAACATTTCAAAGGAATAGATATTTCTTTTAAAACCTGCTTGGAGAAATTTTATCTTTCACCTCTGTCATACTGAGATGGGTTCTTGATATGTTTGGCTAAACTGTTCAGAGCGATGGTTCCGATTGTGACAGAGTTTGTTTGGGGGGAGACATGTTTATTGGAATCGGGTCAAGAAGTATTTCATTCTGATGAGACGAGCAAGTACATCAAAACCGATTACCGACTGTTACATTTCACAATTTCCACAGGGTGAAGGAACTGGTAGTGTAGACTGACCACTAAACGTGTGTCCTCCACAGTTTTCAGGGAGATTGTGTACAGAATCGGGATTGGTTTGTATTCACAGTTGTGTTGAAGAGTTGTTGGGGGTGGGGTGTGTGTCAACTTGATGGGACAACACTTTTTGAGAGTTATCCTCATTGCGATGAAGAACGACCTGGAACACAACTTGGGGGTTTTCACACTGTGTCGAGACACTTGTAGTGGAGTGAGATTTTTTCTTTAATTGTTTCAGTCGGCCTCCCCAAGTGAGCCAAGGTGGATTTTAATGAAGGTTTTCTTTAAAGTACATATTCATTGTGATTCAAACTTTGACATTACACTGTGGATCCCTTCGACAGCAGAATGTAAAGACTCTATCTTCCGATTTATATGACATTTCATTTCATTTCTTGATAGTCACTTTTGAATCTCAAGTCTGGACAGCATGTTGTTTTCATGATCGAAAAGGATCAGTAAGATTGGTATCCACAGTAATTTTAATATTATTCAAGGTCACTTGCCACTGTTTTTTCACATGTTTAAAGGCAGAGGGTTACAGTCGACGATAACGTTTTTTTCAATGGGAAACGTTTGGAGTTGATTTATATGGGCTCTTTAAAAGAACAGTTCACAACAGAATGTTGTGTATCATGTAGTGACCATCTTGATGA
This sequence comes from Conus ventricosus, assembly GCA_018398815.1. NCBI lineage: Eukaryota > Metazoa > Mollusca > Gastropoda > Neogastropoda > Conidae > Conus > Conus ventricosus. The sequence continues at coordinate 16,927 of JAFLJL010002537.1, read as the reverse complement.
GTGTGACTTTCCTGATGTGTATGTGTGGCTTTTGCTAAGTTATTTCATCATGGAGTCAGAAGCAGACTCTACAAAAAAAAATTAGACCACCAATTCTTAGTTCTGTATCCTCAAGCTGGCTCCTGGCACCTGAGGAAGTGACGAGGAGTAGCAGGAGTGGGGTCACTGGAGGGGCTACTTTCACTGCGACACAGGTCATCCGGAGCTGACAATGGTATCTGTTCTTTACCATCCTCATGTCATAAACGTCAGGGGGGAAGACAGCAGCGCACTCTTAAAGGCAGGCCAGATCCATGAACACAGAATTACTCACAATGTTTTCAATGCTTCACACTCTTCTTTACCCCACTTGACACTGTCAATGCTCTTGCATAGTAAGTTTCCACCGCCTTGCCGGGTAAAGTAAATAGATATAGTGATTCGTTTCACTCATCCAAGAAAACGCGCAAGGACCGACTGGCTAAGAAGGTGGTATCGCGTTCGCTATCATGAATGAAAGTTAAGTAATCGTCCTTGTAATCAAAGTCATTTCTTTCAAATGACAACTGATGGGTCTGTATTGATGTGTAGCGATAAAACAAGGCATTTCTCCATGCAGTGAGCTCCTTCTCAGGCAGGAAAACGTTTGCTGCCGAGTGTCTACGTGGGCCTTAGTTTGCTTCCAGTGTCAACAGGGGTGGTCTCCATGGGAGGCTAGTTTGAGAGAGAGAGTGAGAAGAGAGAGAGAAGAGAGAGACGAGAGAGAGAGACTAAATGTGTTATGACATGTTTACTGACTTTTAATAACATCAAACAGTGTTGGCAACATCAACAAAGACAACACTCAATCTAATTACATTGTGGTATGCATCACCTTATGATGCTCTCTCTCTCTCTCTCTCACACACACACACACACACACACACACACACCACACACACACACAATTCAGAACGTTGATGATGTTTTTTAAACCTTTTCAGATTTACACCAGACCTTGTCAGTGAAGTGTGCAGTCAATGCAAGCAGACAAATGCCTTCGGATGAGACAAGACAGTCTATTTTACAAGCAGCAAGTGAGTAAAGATCATACTCATCAGCTAATCTAACAGAACTACTTCACATATTATTTCCAAGCACTGTAAGTGCATGGTAAAAATATTGAAATTTTTGCTGAGCTTTCAATTATATTTGTTCCTCACATGCAAATACAAAACAATTTTCTTTATTTACTCATGTTTAAATGTGTCACGAGTTTGTCACGAGGCTTACGACGTTTGACTCCATCTAGGGTGGCTGAATTACTCATTTATTTATTGTCGTTGCTGTTTGTCGTGTATCCGTCCCGTAGTGTGGCTTGTCTGTGGTGCGTTTGCACTTGTGTTAGTTCAGCTCAACTTCGGTTTGCTTCTCTCTCTCTTATCTTAATTCCACTGCCCGTGCTATTCATCCTGCAGGTTTCATTGGGTGGCTGGTACCTTTCTCTCGAACTTGCTGTCTATCGGCTTCGCCTTGGATTCTTTACCTGTCGCACGTGATTCATTTCTTTGTTTGAAAGTATGCTCCACTCTGTGACGCAGCATGGCATGTTGGCCGCCATCGCTGAGGGGAGGTTTAGCTTTGACTCGAGCGGAAGATGTCTCTGGGAGCGCCCCTGCCTCGGTCTGGTTCTTCACCGTTATTCATGAGGGTACAGTCGGTATCTTCAATTCCTACAGTCGGCCCTGTAGGAGAAGGGACATCTCTTTTCTTTCTCCGCATCTGCGTTTCTGTCTCTCGAAACTGGGACAGAGGGCCAAGGAGTCGTTTTGACCCGCTCTTCTGGGTCACCCACGGGTAGCTGGTAAGCATCAGTTTCTTGGTTTGTTTGTTTTGGTTTGTTGTTGTTCGCCGGCTTATTCTTTCTTTTGCGCAATTTTCTTTTGTTTTTCAAAAATGTAAAAGAAATATTGTTTGAGACATGTTCTTGGTTAATTCAATCTTTACCTGGCCATTCTAAATTATATCCAAAATTCTTTCTCCTGTTTATGCATCTGGTGATGCGGTTAGTCGGTGGGGATGGAGAGGAGAACCTGGTGATTCAGGGTTGGAACTTGTTGGTCTCCGATCGTCCGCCCCTGTCACATCGCCGGATCTTATTCTTCGGGCCACCGTCTCTGTTTGTGTGTGCAAGGAGAACGAGTTTTGTATGTTCGCGAGTGTGCGTACGCTGATTTGTCGTTCCGGCATGCGTGGTTGGAGATTGTGTTATTTTGAAATGTGGACTATTAAATGTGACAATTATGCCAATGAATTATTATTGCAAAATGTGGCGGCAGTTATATAAAGCGATTGGTCGCTGTGTTGGTTTATTTCTAAGAAGGAAATGTTAAAGTGAGTGAAGAAGAAGGGTGAGATAATTGCATATTGGTTTTTATGCCTGTTGATTTAATGCAGTCCCTACCTGCTTCATGTGAGAAGACTTTAACGATTTGATCGTTACTGTGTTATGCTTCTGGTCTGTGTTGAGCTGGGGCTTGTTGTGTGCGTTTGATAGGACTTCCCTAGCCCTCATTTGCGAAGTGGCTTGTTAAGATTTAGCAGCATGGGTCAGACTGTATGACAGCGGGGTTTCCAGTAACCTCCTTCTTTCTTCCTTCCCTCCCTTTCTTCTCTCCTCCGCTACGTTCCCCCCCCCCCCCCTCCCGGGGGCTTCACCCCGGAGTTGGACCTGGATGTTTGCCACGCTGCTGGTTGAGGCCCCGCTTGGCTGGGCACGCGGACTGGATGGTGCCACGTGCTGGTTGGGTTGAGGGCCACGCTCTGGCGGGGACCGCGGATCTGGATGCGTGCACGTGTGGTTGAGCCACGCTCTGGCTGGGACCGCGGACTGGATGGTGTACCACGTGCTGGTTGAGGCCACGCTCTGGCTGGACCGCGGACTGGATGGTGCCACGTGCTGGTTGAGGACACGCTCTGTCTGGGAGCGGACTGGATGGTGCACGTGCTGGTTGAGGCACGCTTGGTCGGGTACCGCGGACTGGTAGACAAAGTGCGCCGGCTTGATCTGGCCGGCCCTGATACCGTCCAGGACCTCCAGTAACAACGCCACGTTCCCCCCCCCCCTCTCCGGGACGCGCTCTTCACTGCTGCTCTTGGGGGGGAGGGGGGTTTCTTGTCGAGGGTGTCGGCTTGAGCGACTCATCAAGAAACCAAACCCGGTCGGAGCACCTATGCGGCTGGGTGCTCCCAGTAGACTTGACGGGAGGCAAGGGAGTGTGGAGGCACTCAGGTGTGGGAAGGGTATGGATGTGGAAATGTTTCTGTATAATTGTGTATATGTATTTATGTGCAGGAATGTGTAATTGTGATTTTGTAGTCGTATGGTGAATTGTTTATTTATAAATTGTTGCATGTTGTGTTGTGTTGGAGCGGCGGATTGTGATTGTGCATTGTGTGTGCGTTGGAATTGCTTGTTGTGATGTGCATGTTGTGTGTGTTGGAATGCTTATTTTGGACTGTGTTGTGTGGTAGTGAATAAATGGGGTGTTGTATCTATCTTTCTCGTGTGGGCTCTGGAGGCGTGAGGTCAGGCACTCCTTTCACCTCCCATCAGACGTCCTGTAGGGCAGTCCTCAGGGGGTCGGTCGTGACATAATGATACACTTTAAGTAGAACACTCTCTCTCTTTTCACAACACACACACACACACACACACACACACAACACACAACACACACACACATGCTCAAATATATGTTAAGGAAAGTCATTGATACTGTAACAATGTATTATGAGAACAATCGCTGTTTTGTCTTAACAGGAGAGGCTCCTATTCAGGACAAGTTGTCTCTTTCTGAATGACTGCTTGCTACTAAAAGGACGCTTTCCAAATGCTGCCGCCGGAAGCTTGGGGAACTTCCACAGAGCTCTTCAGGACAAGACTTTAGACTGTCCACAGACATTGGATTGTCTCGAGGAGCAACCTTTCAACTGTGTCTAGGTATTTTAGCGGTTGATTCAGATAAACTTACTTTCACAAAGTGCAACCTGCAGCAGTAACCCTTTCCGCAGGCAGGCAGTCAGTTCAATTTAGATGAGCACCATTCAGACATTTTAGGAATACATAGGAGGTAGTATTGTACCTAAAATAGAAAAGCAGTGAAAGAGACAAAATAAGAGCAAGGCAGTTCATTTTGACATAGTTCAGTGTCTCAACCAGACCAGGTAGTGGAGGCAGGAAGCATCAAGCGAACGGCCCCAAAACAATGACATCTGTTTTTGGACAAATGGGGGTCTAGTACACGTCAGACCTTCTGTGACAGCGCTATTAGAGCAGTTAGAATGTACGTACAGATCAAAGTGCTCCACCAGCGACTTGTTCCAGTTGACAAATATGTTAGGGAATGTTTTAGGCAATGAAGATTTGACCACATCTTTCTAAAACATCTCTACGACTGCACTGCTGAAGTGGAATGAAAAGAGTTGTTCTAGAAATAATTTACTGTTATTTCACAAAATGTCAGAATACATCACACATGCAAAGATATAAAGATATGCACAGTCACAGAAGCATCTTCCAGGAAAACAGAAAGGGTTAAGGAAAATCAATGAATTTTTGCAGGAGCTGCATGCACAGACAATAGTAGTCAGATTTGAAAAATCACTCATTTGTGTATAGGTGCTGAAAATTTGCTTTGGTATAGTGAACACACTTTATTCTAAACAGCAGAACTAAGGTTTAGTTGGCACAAAAAGAAAGTGACTCCAATTAAGGGTTACTCTCATTTTCTTGTTAAAAAACATTTAGTAAGCAGTAACAGCTGCTTCTGATGGTGCCAGTGAAAAACGGAGTTAGAGAGTGAAGGTAAGCATACAGGCTGTCTGACTCATTCAGTTTGTTTTCTTTTTTTTCATAGGGACTGTTGCTGATTGTGATCTCGTGTGTGGTCTTTTTCCTTTCTCAACGTTTCCTTTTGGTTGCAATTCAGTGCAAGTGTCCTTCGCAGTCAGATGTTTATTTTCTTGATAGCCGAATGAATACAATTTGGATTCTCACTTCTTTGACTGATTACCCATGTGCCTGCCAAGTGAGCTTCGATTGGATCCTGACAAATTTTGTTGATGAGTATGAACGAACTCCAGTGAAGCAGGATATTGTGCCACTTCATTGAAATGATTTGATGGTCGTGACCAACACTTTGTAGTTTGGTTAAGTGGTCAAGAACATTTTTTTGCTCTGTCAGCAGACTGAAATTTCCTGAGTCGTGTGCGAACAGACTTTTCCAGGTTTCGAGTAATAAGTCAGAAAGGCGTTGCGAAACTGAAAACGTGGAATCATCTCCTCTGTTGTACGGTTTCAGGTCAATCCTTGCGCTTTTCACGTGCGTCATCAAAAAGATCTGACGTTCAAGCAATCAAAAAATCTGCCATTAACAAAAATGAACCTGGCTGTCTCACTGCTGCCATCACACATGAACTTCAAGGGGACAGCCCAACTCTGTTGCTAAGACTTGTGCGGGCCGCTAATTTAAACGTTCATCATTGCTTGGGCTTGAGGTTGAGATTGTGGTCACAAGTCAGTTTGGTCCGTTGTCAGTTCTTGCACTTTCACCACTATCACGTCTTTGATCTGCTGCCACATCGCTCTTTGCCATTGTTCCATAGCAGCACTGGCTTACCATATCCACTTCTGTACAAATTATTCCTGACAGTTTTCACTAGATGTGGCACATCGAAAGAATGATATATTTCGTCAGAGCAAAGAAGGTTTTATGTTTTGTGGCAAATCTCATTAGCTCGCCATGATGCTGATAGAGATGTTGGGTGGGAGAGGCTTTTGTCGCTGGTAGACGCTATTACCTTAAGTTGGCAGGTTTCCCTAAGTGACTACTCAGCTTTCCCAAAAACAGTGGGTTATTGGTCAGGTTGCAGTGCGTGTTCCGAAGTAGCCCATACTCACTCAGATGCTGTTGACACCAACGACTTAGAAACACAAGGACATGGGCTGGCAAAGGACAGTGTGACTGTTTGGGAGCTCTTTCCATGACTAATTGTTGACAACTCCATAAACTCATCTGTTTTGCTGTCAAAAAAACGAGGTCTTCTTTTATGGGGTCTTTCATATCGTGCAAAGCACAAACAAAACGTTCACAGTCTGGAAGATGTTTCGCATGCTGATTTTATTTCTTTAAGACTTCCGGATGAAAATCCTTCTGTAGGGTGAATGCAGTTCGTGTAAATCTCTTATGTAGATTCACCTGGAAAGTTTCAGAACTCCAGTGTCCGTAGGTGTGTATGCAGCACGCCTCTTGCTGTGATGAAACAGTGCCAGCCTGATCATATAGGTTGCCATTTCATCCCCTTTTCCTGAGTTTTGTTTTGAAAGCTTTTGCATGCTCTTCAGAAAAATTCTGGCAAGAGGATTGAGGAGGGAATGCTGTTCAAAACTGAGGTCATGCTGTCATGCAATTCTTGGAGACTGGCACAGAATCTGTATTCACCTTCTGTTTTAAACAGTTCTACACTTTTTGCAGGTTTTCTCTTCATGCAGACGAGCTGCTTTCAGTTGCTATCTTCAGTTTATCTTGGAAGCAGTGCGCAGGGGATCCTGGGCATGTAATGGTCTAGCAGTGTTGCCTTTGATTGAAGTTGTTTGTCAACATCTTTTCAACAAGCTTCACAGGTTTTTGCACAAGGTTTTGTAGAGAGAAGAGGCAATCAGCTGAAGAAACACATGTTTTGCTACAGTGATTGTTTTGCTCATAATCATAATAGTGTGTTCTGTGCAAATTGTGCTTGTCTGTGAAGCCTGCAATTGTGTGGTGAGGTGGAGAAAATCTTGAAGTTCTGGGTTTATGTACACGTTAGACATGAGGGTAGAAAGCTCTTGTAAATAGGTATGCAAACGAACTGTTCTAAATGTCTACTGAGATTAGTGCAGGTAAGCAAGCACAATGAACAGTAGAGGGACGATTCAGAGGAATGGCCACATGAATCTTCACACGTGAATCTGTCTATAATTCCTACTGAAATGTAGTTTTCCTCGTCTTCTTGACGTTTTGTCCAAGGTGCAGGGCAGCCGAATGTGGCAGTCTTTCCTCAGGTCTTTTATGTGTGAATAGACACTCTCTGGGGTTTTGGAGGAGGTTCCCGTTGAATCTGCGAACAAAAGGATATGGGTTGTAGTTGCCTGGTTTTCGGCTTACATGAATTATATATTTAATATTATGTTCATTTGTGGCATATTATACCTGTAGAAAAAACAGATACATACATTATGAATTCATTCATTATAGTACATACACTATAGATTCATTATGTTAGATACATTACACCTGTGCAACAAAGATGTCTTTCAATTGCCTCCAGTAATATTATTTGTACATACATGTTTTGATTCTGCGTCATTTTCCTTTCTTTTTCTTTCGTTTTGATGACAAAATATACCGTAAATGAACTTTACTCGGATATAAATGTGGTTTTTGCTTACCGATGTTTCCTTTCTGTTGGTTTTGGAGTTACATTGTCTGACCGGTGTACTCAGTGGGCAGGCTTGCCTAATGAGTCTCTCAGTTCCCACCAGGACCTAGAAACATAGGAGGAATATTTCTGTATGTAAATCCAAAATTATGTTTTGCTTATCAAAGCAAGGAAACTTGGTTCATATGATACCAAATAATAAGAATGACTCCTTAACCTCTGTGTTTGTTTGTGGTATAATATATGTATGTAATATATATATATATATATATATAGATTATATATATATGTGTGTGTGTGTGTGTGTGTGTGTGTGTGTGTGTGTGTGTGTGTGTGTGTTAGAGAGAGACAGAGAGAGAGAGAGAGGCACTGAGAGAGACGAGAGAGAGAAGGGAGGATGAGACAGGAGGAAGGGGGAGAGGAGAAGAGAGAGAGAGACAGAGAGAGGTCTAAAAAGCTTTGTGTCTACTGATGTAACCTGTGACATATGGCTTGAACTACATCATGCAAGTTCAAGGAGTATATGTACATGAATTACTTTTGTGTGTATAACAAAAAAGAGATGTGTTCTGCCTTTACCGTTGACTTCAGAAATTACCATGCACACACATAACTGCACTGCACACACACATAAACATACCTCTCTCTCTCTCTTTTCTCTGCTCTCTCTTCTCTCTCTTTTCTTTTTTTTCTCTCTTCTCACTTCTCTCCTCTCTCTCTCTCTCTCTTCTCTCACACACACACACACACACACACACACACACAAAACACACCACACACACACAGAATGGGAAATGTTTACTTCAATGAGCGGCCCTTGTTAAAAACAACCACGTTCCTGGCAAGCTCTTAAAATTATGTGCCAATGAATGAGTGAGGTTTTATACCAATTACTTTACAGCTTCACTGGACAGGGAGTAATACTGATTGAGTGGCGAGATTGCGGAGATTGTTCCCTTATTCAAATAGGGTGAAAACAAAAGCAGAGATCTATAGACCTGTATCTTTAATATATATCAGCTCAATACTTGAACACATAATATATAAGTAGCATAATCGGACCATCTTGACAAATATGACTTCTTAAATAAATCCAGCATGGTTTTAGACAGCGAAGGAGTTGTGAGGACTCAACTTATAACAACTCTCAATGATTTTAGGTAACGTTTAAACAACAGACAGCAAATAGATGCAATTTTATTAGATTTTCTAAAGCCTTTGATAAGGTTGACCATGAGGGCCGCTGCTTAAATTAGAAACACATTGGCATTGGCGGATCTTGCTAAATGGGTAGATCATTCTCGTTGGGAGAACGCAGGCAAGTTGTTGGTGGAAGGGTAGTATCCCATTGTAAAACCAGTCTTGTCAGGGGTTCACAGGGAACTGATCTGGGGCCTTGTTTTATCTTAATTTAGAAATGAATAAGTAGAAATCACTGTCTCCTGGAACTACTCTATAAGCTTTTTGCAGATGTCAGTTTAGTATATAGAACAATCAGAAGAGAATGAACTCGCATTTCTACAAGGAAGATCTAAATGCACAAAAAGTTTAAAAGAGTGGGAAAGAAATTGGAAAATGGATTTCATCCCAAAAGTGCCAAGTGTTTGCGTATTTGTAACAAACGCTAACAATTAGATCGATATTTATCCATAATATATTCTTAAAGAAAGTAATGCTGCAAAATATTTAGGGCGTGATTATAGATAGTCGTTCAAATGGAAAGGACATTACACTTTAGTATTTAAGAAAGCAATAACATCTTAGCTTTTCTTATACAGGATATCAATGGACTGCCCCTAAAAAGGTTAAAGACGACTGCTACAAAACACTGGTTAGACCAGTACTGGAATATGGTTGGCTCAGTTTTGGACTTACAGTCTAAAGGACATTGGTTAACCTCGGAAAAGATTCAGAAGACGAGCAGCAGCCACGGTTCGTAACTGGGAACACTATAAGAGAAAAGGGGGATTACTAGGAGAACATGAGGAAATTTGAATGGAAAACCCATAGAAGAGTAGAAGAGCTTTTATTAAATTAACACCTTTTTCAAAGGCAGAGCTAAGTAATTGATCTTCCAATGGAAAACAACTAGTATTGAATAAAAGTAGCCACCAGGAGTGGCGGTCAATGTTATTACCTTACCTGCATAAATATTGACAGCACTTACATTCTTTTTATTCCCAGTTCTCTGTACGGCTGTGGAACTTTCACTGCCGGGTGCATAAGATAGCCACAAGTGCATTCTCATTCAAGGGGACAAATTGATTCGACAGTTTTAGAAGCTGCATATTGACGATTTTCTATTTTTACTTCCCCAGATATTTTATTATTACTGGGCCTGAATTTGGCCATTGCTTTTAAATCGAGTGCGACCCCTTGTTTGCCAAATTTGCTCCGGGGCAAAGAGAGTCGCATGTTTTATGTTATTTTATTTTATTTTTAATATTGCGCGCTGGTGACCTACACGTTTTGATGTGGGGAACCAGTATTTTAGGAAGAAGAGAAAAGAAGAAGAACTCAACACTTGGACATCACTGAATTTGGTTGCCCGAACTTAATTGTCATTACAGAAACCTATTCGATTGAATATTGCTATTACTGAACGATATAGAGTCTATTGCTCAGACTTACCAGTTTTGTGAAGAAGAATCCTTGAAATGACGGGAGAATTGATAGCACTGTCGGGTTGCATCGATTTATCTGTTGTTGATACTGTTGATCAGCTGCATTTCTCCCATCTTCGTCGTACCTTTTCGCGGGTAAGTTGTGAAATGTAAGCCCGTTGTGTTTAGATTTCTGGGGGACAGCAAACAATGGCACAGTTTGCACCACCTATTAGTTGCGATGTGGTTTGTTGTACAAGAAATTGGAAGTGTTCATGCGAAAACGAGATTTACACCGTCCGACACGCGTGCTCCACACATTTGTTTACTCGCTTGAAGTGCACCGGAAGTTCTTTACAGCCCAAGTCGGCCGTCGGGCTCGCGAGCTGTTATTCGCGGGCGCATCTGGCTTTGTTAGTCCTTTGCTGTACGGTCCTGGTTGAAGCCTACATCTTGGAAAGCGGAGGTCGTGGAAATTGGCTCCGTAGAAGAAATGTCTAATTTATCTGAAGAGGCAAGTAACCTTTTGAAGATAGGAAATCAGGTCTAGGCCGGACTGAAGGGGCACACAGAGATTCGTCGCACCCGAACTTTTTCGGGGAGAGTCTGAACGAGGTCTCATCGTTCCGTGGGCGAGTCGAAAACTGTGGGCATCTAAGGCTGCGTTGAGATAAAAGGAATCGAAATCATTTATTCGTATAGAGCAACATAATCTATTTCAACAGAATCGCATTAAGGCACATTTACCAGTTCAAATAATTTTTTGTGCGCGCGATCATTTAATATGCTCATGAATTAAATATTTCAGTTTACCGGTCAAACACGTAGATTGATGTAGAGCTGTCATTCTTCATCTGTTTGCTCTTTCTATCGTAGTTGCCATGTCCTAAATCCATATTATGTAAATTCTATTTCAGCTCACCGTTGTATGGCAACATATTTAGAAGATGTGATATTTGTGTGAATGCAGATTTTATTAAAAGGAATCGTAACGAGTTAGTTATGAACGAGCATTTGCGTGGATCTAAGTGATCTGTATAATATGAAGATTAAACGCCATTTGATTTCCTCCATTCAAGGATTAAATATAATTGTAATTCTTTCAAGCACTAAGCCTTGGCGAATAACTCTGTCAGGCTAGATTGGACTATTCGTATACATTGTCTTTTTGTGATGAGCTTCATCGTTAAGCGAATTTTTTGAAGGAAATCAATTGTAATGATTAGAGCAAGCTAGTGCAAATTGTAAAGTGTGTTTAGAACGTGTGATGGATGGATAGGGATGATGCCACCATAGTGCAAGATCTAAGTCAATGGTTATCTTGCAGGTCTGTTTTCATTTACACCCGTTTATTTCTACTCCTGTTTTACACACTCCTTTCATCTTCACCTTCGGCTCACGTCTTTATCCGGCTAATCCTTCGTGGGGGAGGAACGTGCTGGTGTGTCGACCTTACCGAGATCTGGAAGGAACTGTGAACGGTCAGCGGACTCCGGAAAACGCTACACTATTCGTGAAAGCTGAGTGACAAATCACATAAAAACATGCCTCTATCAAGCACGCATAAACAACACACTCAGACATTTTTTTCTTACATATATAATCATTGAGCTTGACTACATTTCTTTTGTGTGTATCCTCCCGGAAGATATTTTTGTGGACGAGCAGACAGTCTATATTCGTGCTACTGCAAGAAGTGAAGGGAAAGAAGGACAGGAGACTTTGTCGTTTTGTGTTATGTGCATGATTTATTCTTTTATATGTAACTCATTTCATAGGCAACAAAACGCCATCAACATACAAAGCACCATACGAACATATTCACCGCAGATCCATCATCACTCTTTGTTCATCCTTAATTAAATTCAGTTGTTGAATCAAAGATCAAACCTTCTTGATTACATCTGTGGAAAGAAAGGTGAAGGGTGTGGGCGAAAGCTTGATTTCCGATACGGTCTACGTTCTTTGCCTGAGCACTCAACATCATTTTATGAATGGGGTCTTAATAAAAAAAACGTCACACTGGATCCATTTCCCATACAGTCCTTCGAATGAGACTGTAACGGAGGCTTTCCGTTTGTAACACGCACGCATAACATCTTGCACACACGTAAAATCCATCCCAACTTTCAGAAAGAGAAGGCCAGTTTGAGAATGGGTATGGATGGACACGTTTAACAATAGCATGCACTTCCCCGAAGTTGGAGTATGGCTGCCTTAATGGCCGGGATAAAAAAAAAAACGAATTCATGCCACAAACGCACTCCGTTTGTTGGGTACATGGGATTAATACTTACCTGTCTCCCAGGGAGTGTCGCAGGAGTATCAGCCTGCGTACGCAGAAGAAGAAGAAAATACATCCTCCGACACAGGACAAACGTACCTTCTGCGGATTGGTTTGTGTCAAATCTCCTACATTTTGTTGACATAAAATCTGAAGGTGGAAGATTTTGTTACCAATCTACTAAACCGTCTCTGGTTTGACGCTTATTAGGAAAGCAGCTTCTTCTTCGTCCAGTCAAAATTTGCGTGGATTGTTTGTCGTAATTCACAACAAAGAGAAATCTAGATCCCTTTTTCAGTGATAACACCATCACGTTTCAATTTATCTTGATTATTTTGATGTACAGAAGTTACAGAAGGTATACAAGATCATCAACAGTTCAGTCATACTGAACTTGTGCGATGGAATACACTCTAGAGAGACACCATAAACAAAAACTGTGTCCAATCTTGTTGGTTGTATTAGCTGTAAACCTGCCTCTTCATGGCATTTCAAGGTCCAAATCAACTCGCTCATATCCTTTGTGGCTGACATAGAGGTGGAAGAATCTACTCGTAAGGGATCTCGGTTGGTCGCTTATACTTCATCCCCCGTACAAGAGTCTGATATACGAGATAATATGGGTAACATTTGCACACCACACCACCACACAACACACACACACATGGCGCTCGCGCGGCACACACCACACACACCACACGCGCGCGTGCGCGCGCACGCGGCGCGCGCGAAATACAAACTGGACTCACCACACACACACACACACACACATAAAGTACACAGGAGAGAGAGAGAGAGAGAGAGAGAGAGAGAGAGAGAGAGGTGTTCGGGTACAAATGAAAACCAAGCAATTTAAGCAATAAAATTATATATCTTCCATTCTGTAATTTTGTCAACTGTTCAAGAGAGAGCAACACATACAAGACCCTCTACATCTTGCCCTTCTCCTCCCTATCCTTTTCCCATCCTCATTTCCACTCCACCAACAATGTGACAGACAACACGGAAAAATCGATTGAAAGAACGTAGGTAATACAGAATCCAACCACATACACACAGCCAGACCCCTGGGGGGTCGGCTTCTGCTTCTAGTCTCCAGTGTCACATGGAAATAACGAAAACAGCAATATCATGGAGTGAAGTGTGGGCACTTTTTTCAGTGTCAATGGCTTACCCGACAGGCAGGAGAGACGTACTGTAATGCAAACAAGATGGAAGCAGTATACGCAAACTTGCCCCTTTTCGCAACGACACTGGCAAGCCGGTGTCGTATATATACTGTCGCCGTGGAATTGATCGCAGCGATAGCATTTCCCGTGGAAATATTGTTGCAGCGACACTAATAGCTGGAAAAAAAAAATGTCGCGCGACAACTTTTCACGGAAAAATGTCCATGAAGAAATGTAGCTGCCAAGGGGTGGTACAGGACTGACTCTAAAGGAGTGTGAAGACAAGTGATTCTCTGGGTCTTCCCCAGCACCGTCGGTTTGTTTCTTTTTCTTCTTTGCCTTAATCTAGGCTGACCCTGGAGAAAGGTACAGTGACGGTGAGGAAAGACCCCTGACCACAGGGAAAGTCCTGTTGTTGACAGTGGGAAAAGACTACAATTTGGATCTCTCTTGAGGGCACATAAGACCGTTATGGCGAATGTTATGGCTGTGTTGGTGTGCACTGTCTCATCTGTCCGGGGCAGGGGTGGTTGGGTCTGTGGGGTTGGGCTCGGCAGCTGGTGGGTGGTGTTTTCGCGGTGGGCTCTGCAGTCATGAAATTACGAGTGCGTACACCCATGGGGCTGTACTTTAAGGCTGTTATGAGCTGATCCTGTAGTCTATTTTACCTCTGTTAAGGAGCAGTTATGTCCCTTGATATTCTTAAAGAGTGTCCTGCGCGTGCATGTACCATCGTCAACATCAGCGCAGGCCTCCAAGGGTGGTACAGGGACTGCTCCTAAAGACATGCAGGGTTGAAGACAGTGCTTTTCTGGGTCCTCCCCGCACTTCGGTGTTTCTTTTTTCTCTTTGCCTTAACTTGGGCTGACCTGGAGAAAGAGAAAAGGTCAGTGCCGGGAGGAAAGACCCATGGACCTCAGGGAGAAAGTCTGTTGACAGGGGATAGACTTACAACTTTGGATTCTCTCGTGATGGGCACATAAGGACGTTTTTATGGCGAAAGCTTGGCAGTGTCTGGAGTGGCACTGTCTTCACTGTCCGTGGGCAGGGGTGGTGGGGTCTGTGGGGGATTGTGCTCGGCAGACTGGAGGGTGGTGTTTGTTCGCGGTGGGGGCTCTGCAGTCATGAAATACGGGATGGTACACCCATTGGGGATGCTACTTTAAGGTGTTTATGAGCTGCATTCCTGTAGTCTAATTACCTCTGTTCAAGGAGCAGTTATGTCCCTTGATATCTTTAATGGAGTGTCTGCGCGTGCTGTACCCATCGTCAACACAGCGCGGGGCCTCCAATGGGTGGTACAGGACTGCTCCTAAAGGCAGGTGAAGACAGTGCTTCCTCAGGGTTCCCAGCACCTTCGGGTGTTTTCTTTTTCTTTTTGCCTTAACTAGGCTGACTGAGAAAGGTCCAGTGACGGTGTGGAAAAGACCCACTGACCACGGGAAAGTCCTGTTGACAGTGGGAAAGGACTACAACTTTGGATTCTCTCTTGTAAGGACAATAAGACCGTATGGCGAAGTTGGCTGTGTCTGGAGTGGCACTGTCTTCATCTGTCGTGGGCAGGGGGTGGTTGGGTCTGTGGGGTGTGCTCGGCTGCTGGAGGGGGGTGGTGTTTTTCGCGGTGGGTCTCTGCAGTCATGAAATACGGGCTGTTCAACCTTTGGGGATGTACTTTAAGGCTGAGATGTGCTGCATCCTGTAGCTATTTTACCTCTGTTCAGGAGCAGTTATGTCCCTTGATTATCTTATTGGGAAGTTGTCCTGCGCGTGCCTGTACCCATCGTCAACACAGCGCAGGCCTCCAAGGGTGGGGTACAGGACTGCTCTAAGGCAGGTGAGCACAGTGCTTCTCTGGGTCCTCCCAGCACCTTCGGGTTTTCTTTTTCTCTGCCTTAATAGGCTGACCCTGGAGAAAGGTCCAGTGACGGTCGAGGAAAGACCCACTGACCAAGGGAAAGTCTGTTGACAGTGGGAAAGACTACAACTTTGGATTCTCTCTTGAGGGACTAAGCCGTATGGCGAAAGCTTGGCTGTGTCTGGAGTGGCACTGTCTTCTTCTGTCCGTGGGCAGGGGTGGTTGGGTCTGTGGGTGTGCTCGGCCGTGGAGTGGTGTTTTTCGCCGGTGGGCTCTGCAGTCATGAAATACGGGCTGGTACACCATGGGGATGCTACTTTAAGGCTGTTATGAGCTGCATCCTGTAGTCTAATTTACCTCTGTTCAGGAGCAGTTATGTCCCTTGATATCTTAATGGAGTGTCCTGCGCGTGCCTGTACCATCGTCAACACAGCGCAGGCCTCCAAGGGTGGTACAGGACTGCTCAAAAGGCAGGTGAAGACAGTGCTTCTCTGGGTCCTCCCAGCACCTTCGGGTGTTTCTTTTTCTTCTTTGCCTTAACTAGGCTGACCCTGGAGAAAGGTCCAGTGACGGTGAGGAAAGACCCACTGACCACAGGGAAAGTCCTGTTGACAGTGGGAAAGACTAAAATTTTGGACCCTTCGGGGGAAACAAAAGCCCGTTGGCAAAAGCTTGGCTGTGTCTGGAGTGGGCCTGTCTTCATCTGTGTGGGCGGGGTTTGGTTTTGGGTCTGTGGGGTGTGCTCGGCAGCTGGGGGTGGTTTTTTTTCGCCGGTGGGTCTGCAGTCTGAAAACGGGTGTACCCCCATGGGGATGCACTTTAAGGTGTTATGAGTGCTCCTGTAGTCTTTTTCCCTCTGTTCGGAGCGTTTGCCCCTTTTGATTCTTAATGGAGGTCCTGCGCGTCCCGCCCTCGTCAAACAGGCAGGCCCCCCAAGGGTGGAAAGGATGCTCTAAAGGCAGGTGAAGCAGTGTTCTCTGGGTCCCCCCCGCCCTGGGTGTTTTTTTTCTTTTGTAGTGTCCATAAATGCATTTTATTTCCGGGAAAATTTCTGTCGTGCGACAGATTTTATGAGCGACAGTATTATATACGACACCCCCGGGGTCCGGCCCAATTGCCGTCACACCTCCAAAATGTTCCCCCCCGGGCGCCCAAACCAGCACAAGTTTGTTTTTCAACCCTCGGCGTCCCCCATCGGACAGTTGAATTAGGGGTGTACCTCAACTGGCGAGCTAACTTTTTGGCCCCCCGCATTTTCGTCCGTGCTATTGCCCCCGTATTTTACCCCCCCCAAAACGCCCAATTTTAACGAAAAATTTTTCCCCTTTAGGGGAATTTTCTTTTTTCGTATTTGTGAGCCCAAAAGTTTTTTTTCCCCCTTTTGGGGGGGGCCCTTTCCCAAAAAAAAATTTTTCTTTTTTCGGTTTCCCTTTTCCCGTATTTTTAAAATTAATTGGTTTTTCCGGGGGGGGGGGGGGGGGGGGGGGGGAAAAAATTTTTTTTAAGGTGTTAATGTCGCCCCTGGGTGGTTGGGAGGGGTTTTAAAGGTTTTTTTTTTCCCCCAAACCAGGTTTTT
>JAFLJL010002536.1:0-25088 GCA_018398815.1 Conus ventricosus | reverse complement strand
TTCTTCTCCTCCTCCTCTCCTTTTCCTCCTCCTCCACCTTCTTTCTCCTCTTTTTCTTCATCATTCATAATCATCATCACTCATCACCATCATCATCTTCATCATCATCATTCATCAAATCATCATAATCCTTGTTGTTGTTGTTGGTTGCTATTGTTGTTTGGTTCTTCTTCTTCTTCTTCTTCTTCTTATCCTCCTCCTCCTCTTCCTTCCTCCTCTCTTCTGCTTCTTCCCCTCCTCCCTCAACCTACTCTTTTCCTCTTCATCTTTTTTTCTTCTCATCCTCCTCCTCTTTTCTCTTCCTCTTTTCTTCTTCGTCTTCTTCTCCTCCTCCTCTTTTCCTCTTTCTCTTTTTCTTCTTCGTCTTCTTCGCTCTTGGTTGCGTCCTTTTTTCTTTGTTCTAAATCCTATCCTCTTCCTAGTCTCCTCTCCTCTTCCTCGTCTTTCTTTCCTCCTCTATTTCTCTGATGATGGTAATGATTCCCCTTATCTTCGTATTTCTCTTTTGTCCTCGTTTATTTCCTCCTCTTTACTCTTGAGACGTATTAAATGCCAATCCTGACTCACTGCTAACCACCGAGTTTTTGGCGAAAGGGGGCCTAAAGCGCCTTATCTTGTGCGGAAGAGAGAGAGAGTGAATCCACCGGCACCCCTGACAAAACCCGTGTAAGGTCTAAGTTTGCCCTCAGAACCAGACAGGAAGACAGAGAAGAGAGAGACAGGAGAGAAGGCCAGACAGACAGTCAGTTTTCGGGCGAAAAGTGCTCTAGACCAGCATATTACTGTTCTCTGACTTGTAAGGAGTTAATAACAAATAAATAACGATTATCTACAAACAAACATTACTGTTGCAGGGTTATCCGTTTTTAATACTATTTACTAACTTTTCAGATTTTAGTTTTGCTTAATCCTGTGTTTTTCCTGGTCATTTTCAAATAACATCATTTTTTCGCGCAAACATTCTGCAAATGAGTCACTGTCTTTTTGTGAATAACACTTCAGTCTTTAACTGTTCTCTAAAGTATTTTTAAAACTGAGTTATATTTTGGCATAAACTCCTTCACACTTATTCAGCATGTCTTCCACTGAAAGCAAGTTTTGTATAGTGTTTTCTCTTTTTAATATGTCTTATCTGATGTAACAGTCATCTATAATAAATGTGTTTGCGTTCCTTAAACAGTCTATTAAAACTGTTTAAACCACCTAACTCAGTTTATTGTAGGATCAAACTAAAATATATGTTATCATCTGTCCATATAAACTTCTATTATGATTATGCTTTGTTCCATTTAGTGTTGGTCAGAAAACACACTTTGGATTAAAATTATAACGATAAACTGTTTGTAATAGGTTCTAGGACAATTATTGTTTTTCCACAACCGTCTGCCCACAAATTAATGAGCAATGAGGAGTTGTTGTCATAAAGTTTAACTGCTCCATAGTTTTTATAACAGAACTTATCTAATCGGTTTATTGTTTTTACATGCCCTTGTTAAAACTTGTTCAGTTAAAAATCATTAAGGTCTAAATGTGTATAAGATTAATCAATTTAGTGCTGTAAGATTGTTTCTATTTAGACTAATATTGATTTTGTTGGTGTTGTTATGACTTAATTTTCCTCACCATTGTGAGAATGACAACAGTACTTTAAGACTGTCACGTCTAAGTTTTGCCAGCTAATTAGATCCATTTAAAAAGGACGTCCCTACTTTAACGCCAAACCCCCATCCCTTCCTTATCTTTTAGACAGAAATTTCAAATATTATTGTGAATGTCTCTCCTAATTACATTTGCGGAATGAAACTGTAATTTTGTAGAAGCATCTTTTAAAAAACGTTTCTCTTCTGTGGAGGATGTACTGTTTTTTCCCATACGGCGTTATTTCAATTTGTTTCCGACTATTGTCATCTGGCATAAGACTTACATGTAAAGGGCCAGAGTTGAATGCTTTTCTGAAACTTTTTTGACGGCTAAAATATGTAAATGGGCTTATGAATTCAAATTTTATTTCCCATTCTAAATATGGTTCTAAGTGCCATTTGAGGTCAGGTTTTCGAACTATTTTATATTCATACTGGCCAACATTATTTGCCTCTAGATTGCGCAGTTGTTCTAGTTTAGGAAACTTTTTGCTGTCACCAACCTCTTTGCGTTTATAATCACCATTTTTTAGTGTACTCAAAACCATACAAAGCCTATCTCACCGTTCTGTTCAAAGTCCGCAACGTCTGCAAGGTCTTTTAATTCTAAGTTATACACCTTACAGGCGCTAATGTAACTCCTGATTCTTCTGGCCCCCGCGACATTTTTAGTACAGTTTATTATTTTATTTCCAAAACAATGTGCAGGTTATCACATTTTACGACTTTCCCCTTTTGTCTTTGATTTTTATATTAAATGATCCGACCCTCCCACAAACTAATCTTTTAAACTGTAAATTAGGGAATTGTATAATTTCATAATCGCAATATGCAGCTTTCCCTGACGGAAGAGCTCTTTAAACAGTTGAGGGCCTTCCATCATATAAGTTTTCATCAGTGCTTAGCTCGTCCAAATGAACATAGAGTAATGAATGTAATGCAAGATTGAGCGGACTTTCCCCCTCAAACGTAGTTTCATCTGGCGAAACACTAAAACTATGAGTGGGTAGATTGCTAGTTGTAAAGCCTAGCATTTTAGCTAGCTCTCTATCAAATCGTATTTTGCTTCTTCAGGTTTGAATGTTAATATTGTTTTTAGATTTGCATTGTTAAGTTTAAGAGTAATGTCTAAGTTACTCATTGCTTCTTTTAGTGAGCAAAACCCGTAATAACCATCAGGTATTGTTAACTGTTTAACGTCGTTTGTTCTCCTTTCATATTTTTAATCTTATTATTCTTCTTGGTTCAGTTATATTAAACCATACGACTTTGTAGAATATTTCATGGAGCGCAACCATTCTGCTTCCGCAATTGTTATCAATAGCATGTTCTAAAAACGAAGGGCGGTCTTGGGTTGTTATTGTTACAAACATTTTTTTAAACAGAATAAAAATGAGTGCATTCAAATATACTGATGCAAAATATTCTGTTGGGCCGCACTACAATCTTAAAAATATAGCAACTGATACTCTTGACATTGCTGTGACCCAAACTGCCTCTTTTCATAAAAAGGTGAGTACTCCATTGAAGAGCTATCTTAACCCCCCTATTGAAAACGAGCACAACCAGAAAGCGTGGTTTAGTCATCCGTTGCAGTTTTATCAGAACCAGTTAAACTTTGCTGTGTCTTGTGCATCAACTGGGTGTGGAGTGTCGTATGCTAATCATTTAACTCATCCTGATCCTTTGGTTAGGTCAGTGTACAGATTTCATTTCTATTACACCTTCAGACGTATTTTGACTGAACTGCAAGCACCATTACCAATGACAAATCGTTTAACCCATTCAGCAACAGAATAGACATGAAGGCTTTTGAAAGGATCTGTAACGAATTCAATATTAACATCAAGACAGACTTTAGACAAAAGTTGGATCTTGATCATGGCCTAGGCACCCCTTATTTTCGGGGCACGCACAGAAGTATAAAATATGTCTTGAAACCTCCTTTCAAAATTGTTCAGCCCTGGTCCATAGAGCAAGAGCATAAAACAGCATGGACAACATTTATCTTTGACACTTCTAAGGGCCTAACTAGAGCGGGAATAGAACGAAATAACGACTCTATTCGTACTTACGTTTGGTGTTTGCTAGGTTCGCAAGCACAGGCAAGATCGAGCATAACTGATTTTTTCTACGGGCCCTTTGATGCACAAAAACAATACTTAGCAAATTTAGAGGACGCCATTAATTCTACAGTTGATTTACCTTCAAGTATTCAAGGTACCAACATTTTTACAATACGCAAGATCGAAAGTAGACTTTGCTGTTGGCACTGGTTTATACATGCTGCCTTCTGACCTCAGACTCCAGATAGGTACAATAATAAAACTATAATAATGAAATTCTTTAGCAGGCAATGAACAGAAGGTTGGGAAAAACGACATAAATTCTGAGCCAGTAATATTAAAAACCAATAAAAGAACACCCAAGATTAAGTCATCTAATCCCCGAAGTCCAACCCCCAAAGTCATTGAAGACTCAGCAAAGCTCGCGGACTCTGTTCGCGGGTGACCATGAATATGAAAAGACAGCGCTTGTTCTTGGATTAACTGGCTTGGATTACTCGGTCTTTATTTTACTAAATATTAACCCAACTATTAAGAGAACTAATGCCCATAAGTGCTCGGCCATAAAGCCAACTACTTTGCTTGCAGTAGACAAAAGCCAGCTGACAATACCTCCTAATATACCCGGTAAAGAGCTATAGCTTTACCGGCTAATTTTTTTAATAAATTCGCAAGATGATCAAGCTGTTTTTTTTACCCATGATTTATCAGGTGGAGGCGATGGTGGCGGAGGCACTGGACTTTGACTCCACCGCCGCCTGTAATAGCCAACACCCGTGTACTTATTGCAAATCCTAAGGCTGTTATAACGCTTACTAATGTGACTCCTTGCTCTCTAAACAGTGTTTGGATTCGTTCTGCTAGCGTTGTGTCTTCATATAAAATTTTTCGGATAGTTTCTCTTATTCTATTCACTTGAGTTCGTAATTGGTCTCGGTTAGTAGTTAGCACTTCTAGTCTTGCTGATCTTTCTTGTTCAAGTTCTTTTTGTCTTTGTGTTATTCTTTCTGTAATTTCATGCCCTAAGTTGGCGTCATCAGCCTCAACGAGTTTTTCTTTTTCTCTTTGTTATATGCCATCTAGTTCACCTAGTTGCTTAAATTGTTTGTTAATTCGCCTTGATGGTATTCTTAAAGCATGATCAAGGCTCTATTTCCGCTCATGGGTAGCGGTGAGTCGTGTAATAGTCTTTAACGCTGTTTTTCTGAAACTGGATTCTGCTTTCTATTACTTTATTAATTCACCTGCTGATTGATTTAATTCTTTCGATCATGTTTTGCATTTGGTTATCTGTGGGAGTTTTGCAGTGTGTTTGAAGTTTAGCAATGCTCGCCCTTAATTTTGGCCTAACAAGGCCAAGGCGATTTTGGATCTTTCACACTGAGCCTATGTCTATTGAACCACGGCTAAAACTTTGGTTGGGTCTTTTTTAGTTGTAAGCTGAACAAGTTGTCCTTGGTCGCTCCTCACTAAAAACAATTGGTCATCTTTTACTTCATAATCTTTTGGGTCTATAAATTCGGGGTTGGTTCTTGGCCTAAACTTTGGTATAATGATCTGGCTCTTACTTTCTGTTAAATTTATATACCGACTGGTTGGTAAAGTACTCCGATTTTGATAATTCATCATGCAAATGAGAGCCCGGAGCGATGCCGCGATCCCAAGGGGAATCTCACTATGTTCGGTCTCACGATCAAATACATCATAATCTTCATCTTCAATGCCTGCCAAGTATTCTTTAACAATTAATTTTTTTATATTGTTTTATCAAAAAAATGTTACATTTGCATATGGCTTGATTTCTTGACCCGCATAGAATGCCTGAAAGAAACCTTGGCGTGAAGGGAAATAAACGGACATATATTACTGTTCCAAATAATCCATCCTACTATTGATGGCAGGGGGGATCAATATTCTTACTGTCAAATTTCCGGACCTAGGAGCAGATGAAGGTGATTGTGCCCAGGACTCTGCGCGTCTAACTTTCCAAAAAGTACTTGATTCAAACAACAGACACAAACTGGACAGTTGTCAGAATTTGGGGCGGGCAATTGTTAAGAAAATTTCTATAAAACTTGAGGGGCAAGAAATATTTCTTTATAACAATGCAGAAATATTTTTTAACCTATTCTGATCTATGGCTAACACGGGAATGAAAGGGTTGATCTTGACGTTCAAGGAAAATAGAAAATGAAGAAGCACTAAAACATAGAATAGGTGACGCAGTATAAAGACGGCAAAAAGTATGTGGCTGGTAATTTGCGTTTGGAA
Organism: Conus ventricosus; assembly: GCA_018398815.1. NCBI lineage: Eukaryota > Metazoa > Mollusca > Gastropoda > Neogastropoda > Conidae > Conus > Conus ventricosus. Next base: position 19,111 of record JAFLJL010002536.1, on the reverse strand, counting down.
ATCGCTTTTCCATTCCCTTCGATTTGAGTTGTGATAAGCGCATGCGCCATTACTTTTCAAGGAGCATTAAAAGACAGACTGTTCATATGAAATAATTTTAACGAATACAAACGTGTAGCAGATCAGCAGAACACCGAGCAATGTACAGCAATTCTGAATCATCGTTAGAGTTTGAGTTGATTAGCACCCTACTTTAGCAAGGCAGATTGAGCCACCAATATCAGTCATAATTAGCAATATATTACGAAAGAGTGATATCTACAACATATCTAGAAGCAGGGCAGGACACTATATGGAATTTTTAGTTTTAGCGTCTCAGCAGATCGCTTAATGGTATTTTATTGCTGTGGTGAAGATGAAGAACCATTTCCAAAAGGGAGTGGAAAAGTTTTTAATCCAAAAATAACGAAAGTACAATGTTCGATTGTGGGCATAAGTCCTAACCAAAAATCTCTGCTAGCGGGCTTCTTAAACTTCTCAGCATTTTGATGGCATAAGAACAATTGTTTGGGGGTGGAGGTGTAGAAATCCAACAGTTATTGACCTTGTGGCTATAGATCTACCACCTTCACTGTGTAAGGACTGATGGATTATTAAACAACAAAATTCGGTTTATGGATTGGACTAAGTGTCAACAGAGGATAATAGTTGACCATGGAAGCGAGGATGGAGTGTGAGAGACGTAAATAAACATTCAAATAGATAAAGAAGAAGAAGCCGATAATATAACGATTAAGGTACATTTGTTTTTAATATATGATGCGCAGCTGACTGAATATGAAAATAAACAGATTAAAAGATATACAATACTAAATTATTTTTATTTTATAAAAGCAGGTTTGTTAAAGGTTTATCCAATGTGCCTACAGCGCAGCTCAAAAGAAGAGATTATGTTGAACCCTAACATAAAAACCTTCAGATTAAACCAAACTTTTACACAAATGCAACGCAAGTACTAGAGCAAGACTTTCAAAATACGCACAAACCAAACGAAGGTATTCTGCTGCCTTTAATGCTGTTACATATGTTAATACTGGAGCATCGACTATAAGCGCTCTCTCAGCACGGAAACGCGTGTAGGTTCTGTTAGCAACGGCATAGGCGCACCCGCAGCTGCTTTTCCTCTAGGAGGTTTGTCTTTAGCTCTCGGCCTGTGTTTCAATTAGCCGTAGGTCTGTGCTGCTAGAAAAAAAATAAAAAACTAATCTCCAAAAGCACACAGCAGCTATGGTTCAATAATAAACAGCCTAAACTTAGTTCCTTCAAACTGAAACAATAAATAAGGTAGTAGACTCAAACACATCACGGATGAAGAATTTAATCGTTTACAGGCCGATTTTGATGATACAAAAGACAAAAGTTTGATCTTCAAAGAAAGGCGAGGACAAGTTTTTCTCAACAGCCAGACCAGGGGCAGATAAAAAAGGAATGCTTAAAAAAAAGTACACGAGCATTTAAAAAAAAAAAAAAAAAAACTTTTGTTTAAACAGCTACATTAACAACACCGAAGGGTGTTTATACTTTAGTTTATGAGTCCAAGCGCAAAAAAGACCGTTGAAGAGTGGGTTTTTTTCTGATTAATTATTTTTTTTTTAATTTAAATAAATATTTTGGCTTAGAAAAGAAGGACAGCATGGCTATGATATATGAGGACATGACGTAATTGTTTTGAGGAATGCTCGAGAGAGAGCGTTTATCAAGAGCCACTGTAATGATATTTGATTTAGAAGTTCATTGAACCAACAAAAACGTCAGGCAAGTGTTGTTACATGCTATTTCTCAGTTCCAAAGAACGAAACCAATAGACCCGCCAGTTAAATGTAATCGTTAGCTGTTTAATCGGACTATATAACAATAAATTGAAAGAAATCTAGGAAGTTTGGGTCTCAACTAAACAACCAGACTATTCTTTCTTAATGGACTTAACACACGGTTGGGCAGACGAACTGCTTTACACAGTTTGACGCTGCCTCTCTGAAGAAGCTAAAAATGAGAGGCTTGGTTGGTCAGAGGGTGAGTCATAGAGATTAGCATTAAAAAGGTCTAAGAGTACTGCACCGATTGTAGGCAAGGCTTAATTCGCTACCTCGAGAGTTGGTTTTTAAAGTAATCAGTTTTAAACATAAAAAATTCAGACAACAAATGTTTCATGTGGTGCTGTTCTTGCATGGCTGCATCTGTCCGCGAACACGCAGAAAGAGTGACTAACTATCAGCCAATACGGCCAAGATCGTATCTTCAATGGATATCCTTTCCTGTTGTGTAGCCAATTATCAGTTGAGGAACAAAACATACCCAATAACTGTAATGTATACACATGGGATGAGGAAAACAAATTTGGTGCCAATTAAAGTGTCCAAGAACGTCCAACAATAGGCGAACATCCAAAGAAGTATGTGGACTTATACCTAATGTTTTCGCCAGCAGGGCTGCCCCATTACCCATTGATACGCACAATGAGCGATTATTAGCGCATACTTCAAAGCATGAACATAAAACAAGAATTCTGTAGTAATTGGTTTACAAGGAATGCCATCTGTTCAAGCCGCGCTTGAACATTATAAACATTGTAATGTTCTGTAGACTGTAAGAAAGAAACTAACTACGCCCCCGCCAGGATCTAAAGTTAGTTTTAAGGAACTGGAATACGGCTGCAACAATTCTCTCATCTGTTGTTTACGCAGACTTTGAATCACTCATTTTGTTCCTTATGAAGGGCCAGCGCCACAAAAAACTTCGAAAACAGTCTTAATGAGTAATCATCCAATTTGTTCATTTGCTTTTCATTGTTGTCGGTAGGGGATGGCGTTCATTCAGAGCCTGAATTATATAGAGGACCTAATGCTGAAAATACTTCTTAGAAAGCTAGGCAGCAGAGCGCAATGACTGTTCTAATAATCTAAAGACTTATTGAAATATAATGGCCCTGAAGACCACACACGTATGATCAAGCCCACACATTGTTGGATTTGTGGTTTAGAGTAACGCCCCAAGAGTGTAAACCCCACAGTAAGAGGACCATGATACATTAGTGGGAAGTTTTAGAGGTGCAGCGACAGTAAATGCAATCTTCAACTAAAGTTTGATACAAAGACATGGAAAGCTGCTGTATTCATTTCATAACTTGCTGAGGTTTACGACTCTCATTTATAATGAAAGCAGTGGACGATGCTTCGCGGTCATTGCATTGCACCGTCATCAGAAAAGTACATGTGCTTTAATCTAAATAACATGTCTTTTTATGACTCTATGAACATGATGGGCTCATTAGAGGCATGGCTATGTCCTTAAAGTCCTGCCCATATAACGAAGAATATTTTGACTCAACTCTTGTTAGAAAGGGCGGTTATCCTTATGAGTACATGAACAGGTTGGAAAGGTTTGACGAAGATACACTTCAGCCTAAGGCGCGTTCTTTTTAGTCTTAGAGAAAAGGACCATCCAGTGATTTGATTACCAGAATGCTCAAGATTGGTGGCAAAAGTTAGAGTGTTAAAACGATGGGAGACTATCATGATTCATACTTGATGGCAGAGTTATGTGGTTGGCGGACGTCTTTGAAAATTATAGAAAAGACCTGCATGAAAAACATTATAGCCTGGATCCTGCGCATTATATTTCTGCGCCCGGAATGAGCTGGGGACGGCTTTCTTAAAGTTTACTAAAGTACAGCATGATTTATTGTCTGACTACCAATCGATTCAGATGATTGAAAACGGATTGCGTTGGGGGGATTTAGTATGCGGTCGCATCTTACTGTCAAGCAAACAACAATACTTGGACGACTATGATCCGAGTAAAAGGTCTAACTATCTATGTATTTAGACGCAAACAATCTGTATGGTTGGGCAATGGCGCAATCCTTCCATTACGTAACTTCATGATGTCCAGGTACGAATAATACTCAAAAGGATTAAAAGTGGTGAACAGTTTAACGCATGATCCAGCAGGTGGCTTATTCTCGGAAGTTGACTTAGCATATCCCTCATGAACTCATGACCTGCATTAATGATACCCATTAGCAGCAGAAAGGTCTAAAAGATGGATCCAAGAGATCCACCTTAAACTTGTTGCTAATCTTCGAGCAAAAAAAATTTATGTCTGTTCATTACAGGCCTTCTACACTTTTATTAAGACATGGTGTTGAATGTTAACAGTGTTCATCGTATAATCGTTTTGATCAAGAAAACCGTTCATGACACCATAAAATATGGAGAGAACACTGATCTCAGATACTAAATCACAGATGCTTCAGGAAAAAGAACTTTTTTCAAGTTGATGAACAAACAGCTGCTTTGGAAAGGCCTATGGAGAATGCACAACGCAACGATGTCAGATTGGTCACAAAGAGAACGAAGCAATAAAGCTAACTTCCAAACCTAATTATCAGTGATTTAGAAGATTTCATGATCATCTTTTTGGCATAATGATGAAAAAAAAGAAAGTCAAATTAGACAAACCTGTATTTATTGGGTTTACTGTTTTAGAATTATCAAAGCTTTTGATGTTAGAGTTTCTTTATGACTACTTTAAGCCCTCGTATCCCGAGTCCAGAGTACTTTACACAGATACAGATAGTTTTGTTATAGATATCCCTACTGAAGACATCTATAAAGACATGGAAACCGAAGTGGCTAAAGGAGCGAGTGGATGGTACGACACGTCCGATTACCCTAAAGATTCGCCTTTGCATTCATCCGTTAATAAGAAGGTTTTAGGAAAGATGAAGGATGAATTATCTGGAAAGGTGATCAAGGAGTATGTGGGGTTAAGGTCAAAAATGTACAGTATTTCGAGCCAGGAGAAAATCATTAAGAAAGCAAAGGGAATATCTCGCAGCGTTGTGCAGTCAAACATATCACATGACAACTACAAAGAAGCATTGTTTGGCAATAAGACTTTTCATCATGACAACGTAAAACTGCGATCTAATCTACATGAGATCAACACAACAGTTGTAACAAAGAAGTCATTAGATAGAACAAACACAAAACGGGTGTTTGTTAATCCAGAGTTTTCATATGCAATTGGGCACTGGAGAACCGTAAATTAATTAAAGCGGAACTGTGTCTGGCGGAATTATCTGCAGTTCTTCTTTCACAAAAGATCTTTGAGGAGCTGGTTGTTTTGTTGTGTCAGTTTCTCGTAAATAATACACGGGCGGATTCATTTTTACAATTCTTTTTATTTCGTACGGGTCAACACTCCAAATTGGATCGGTTGCCCTGATGCGAGTGTCCCCTTCTGCTTCCCCCGGTAAATAAAGGTACCTTACTTTCAATCCAAATGGTAATAGTTTGCTGGATGAAGACTCTCCTTCAGCAACATTTATTGTTTTTCTTTTGATTGCTTGTACTGGCTTTAGCCCTTTAAATTCTTCATTATTCATTGCGCGCAAAACTGAGGGCAATCTTCTAACCCATTCTGTTGTTGCGAGAATTGTCAATCAGCTCTCTGTGATACTGGTAGGAAAAAAGTCTTTCAGCTAACTGTTTGTTAAAGTTTTCGACTAAAGCCTGTGATCTATGAACTCCTGGAATGCCTCTTTTAATGGTAACTCTATGTTTCAACAATAATTGATTCACTTGCCCTTTAAATATCTTTTCCATCATCGACTTGAATCATGCGAGGATAAGTTAAAGGACCTCGTTGGTATATTAGTTGTATGGCAACGCAACAGCAGAAGCACTCTTTTGTGTTTAATGGTTCAGCATCTTTGTATCTTGAAGCTATGTCAATGACTGTGAGTGCGTACTTAAATCTTTTTCGTCTAATCCTATCAGAGGGTAAATATAGAAGATCCATTTGATGGGTGTCGTTTGGTATTGTATTGACAAAGTGTGGTCTCTGTATTCGTCTAGGTGCAGGTAAATAAATTTGCCAAATCGCTTGTTTAGATAACCATTCCTTTGCTGTTTGTTCACTAACTCCTGCCGCTTGCTTAGCTTTTTAATTGCTGTGATGCCCTTCCAATATCCTTTGGGCGAATAATAGATTTGTTCATTTTTTATTCAGCCAATATTATGTGCAACAAATACACAACGGTCATACCAACGACAATAAACGCGATTTCTTGCATCTTTTGTTTTTCTGATGGTTGATAAAGTCGCTAAATTTTGGTGGGGGCAATGTCTCGATTGTTTGCCTGTTACTAGATAATATTGTTTTATTGCTTGATCAACATTTTTAAATGTGTAAGCTGCATGCCCCTGTCTTTTCAGTGTGTCATTAAAAATCTAACTGCTCAAGTCTCTGCCTTTCATAGGCGTCTGTGCAGCTGCTAGTTCCTCCATAGCTTTGTTATGTCTTTTTCTCTCGCCGTCATTCCCCAGTTTACTAAATGCAAAATTACTGCCGCTAAAACAAGCGCATTCACCACAGCGCCGCCTATCATTATTGCGAGTGAAGCCATTTTTTATAAATGTATTTTTTTTCTTACATATTTATATTGTCTGGAATTATTCCTTGCTTAACTAGAAAATCTTTCGTGGCAACCGAAGCTGCAATGATAGCAATTAGCTTTGCTGAATCCTCAAAGTCAGTTTGCCAAGATCTGCTGGTTTAATTCTTAACAGGCTTTTACCAAGCATTGAGTATCCTACACTTAGGCCTCCAATAACAGCAGAATGGTATACAAGGTTAGCAACAGTTTTTTCGGTGCTCATTTTTATAAATAAAATAATTATAATTATTAAAAAACATGAACAGTGATGATCTACTACAGCTACAAGGCGGCCTAAACCTTCCCGAACTTATGAATGACCAAGTTGATGGCCAAGCTGTTATGCCCCAAAGGAGAGGTTGTATTCTTTGGCAGCGTGTGGAAAACAAAACAGTTCCTCGGAACTGAATTCAGCATTGAACAGATTCAACAGATGTCGCCGCAAGACATTTTAAAGTATCATAACAGGTATGAAGCGCAGCTGGGGTCTAGAATGGTGAAAAGTGTGGGGCAAACGGTTCTTAGTTTGTACACATAAACTAGTCAGTAGATTTGCTCCCATTGATTCTGAACAAGATCTTACGTATGATTTAACGCAAGATCCAGTTTTAACAAAGACATTAGAGTCTCTAGGGTGTGATCTATACTATAGATTTGGAACATTGTTATCGCCAGCGATCATGGGATTAATAACTTTTATCATATAGATTTTGTTTCCCTTCAAAATGAACGAGCTGGAAAATCATCAGAACCAGAAAACACTGAATCAGGTGGAGAAAGTAACCAAGCTAGAAAATCAGCAGAAAACGCTGAATCAGGTGGAGGCCATTAAAATCCTGGGCGTGTTGAAGCAGGAAAAAAATTAGCAGAGTGGAACAGACAAAAAAAATTATGTTACAGAATATGACTCATCATGAAAACATAACACCGCCAACGCCAGAACAAGTTGATTCAATGCCCGCTATAAAAACTCCATGTGATACAAGGGCACCAAAGTCTTCATGGAATATTGAACTTAAAACTGTTGCCATTTTTGGCGCCATTGCTGCTGTTGGGGCGGTTATTACAGTTATAAAATATATAACCGATGGCAACAGAAACAAAAGCAATCAAAAAAATCTGAACCATTAATACAGAAAGAGACAACTGCACGCCAAAACCGCCAATAACAAAAGATCATTTTGATCCATTTATAATGCAATAATATTTTAAATTTTTAATAAAAAAATCATGGCGTATTATAAAATGATAAAGTCAATAAATAAAGACATGGAGTCTATAAAAGACATTTCCATAGACCAGAATTGTAATCAATGCGGTTGCTTCGGATGTAAGACTTCCTTAAAATCTATGCAGAAAACGCTGAGCAAGACATCCTCAACGATGACGCGTTTTTTGAGGCGTGTGTGTACTATATTAGACATCTACTATTAAGATAAAAACATAGATTGTATTTTTTTGATAATTATAAGAACTTGGTTGTACTTAAAGGATGACTTAATCAAGAACTTATCAAGAACTTGATCAAAAACTTATTAGAACTTAATTAAGAACTTGATCAAGAACTTATTAAAAACTTGGGGATAACTTAAGAATGACTTAAGGACAACTTAGAAGTGACTTAAGTAAGAACTTGAGAATAACTTGTTAAAAACTTAGAAGGAACTTGAGTGTGTGCATGCGTGGGTGGGGGGTGGGGCAGGTGGGGTGGGGGGTGTGCATGCGTGGGGCAGGACAAAACAAACAACAAACAACAAACACACAATAGACAGTCCAGGGTGGGGGTGGGGGGACGTGCGTGCGTGGGGTAGGCCAAAACACACAACAAACAAAAGTAGAACTCCTAGGGCCACTTCTTGCTTTGTGACTAAACAGGCTGTGTCTCGCGCGCAACCTCAATCAACCCCAAGTGATCACATAGGGTCGTTTGGCCTTAGTTTGCCGCTGAGCTTTGCTGGTGCTGCGCGCTTTGTAGTCAAGCGATCACAATAGGGTCGTTTGACCTAGTTTGCCACCGAGCTTTGCAGGTGCTGACGTCATTGGCGGCAAGCGATCACATAGGGTTGTTTGGCCTAGTTTGCTCTGCTCCTCTTTTCTCAACCAGGCTTGCAACTGGCTATGGCAGAGTTACAGCAATTACTGCTGTAGCCAAGCTTTTATGGCGCTCTAATCGCCAGTAGTAGTACATCCGTCATTGTATATTGGAGCATTTATATGAAGATAGTGCTGGCCACACACTACTTCTCCTCTCCATACTGGTAGATGTACTAAGGTCTGCCTAAACCCTATCTAGTTTGTTTGCCAGAACATTAAAAAATCGCCATTCAGTTGCATAAGGGCACACTTGAAGGCAGATAAAACTGGTTAGAATAAAAAGTAGAAAAGTATACACATCTTAATACACAGATCAGCTTGCCCATAAACACTGAATCTGTAGTTAACAATCAATCAAGTCTAATACAAACTGAGAACAATACAGCCCGGTCTTGCTGCCGTAGCGGTCACCAAAGTGGGAGTGACACGTAACAGTCTAGAACATTCGCTGACGACCCTGGCGCGCTGTCAACCTGAAATGAATACGCCCCCCTCACCCCCACCCCTCACCTGGCAATCCCAGTCTCTCGCTTTATTGATTTTTTGGTCGCTTGCCGTGCGCTGTGTGAACGAAGGTAGCGCGTCTCGCTAGCCGTAAATTAAACGGAGGTTTCGGCTCGTGTCAGCCTATCTGTTACACATAGTTTGTAGGTTAGAAATTAGTCAGAATAAGTGTGCGGATTTTATGTTAAAAATATAAAACTTATCACCATCAATAGTCAAACACGTATTAAAACTAGCTACATCTTGTTTCATTTCCTTGAACCAACAAACCTTTAAGATAGCCGTTCATTTCCAAAGCAGTTAGTTCACTTTTTTCGTTTTCTAAAAAACAATCTCTCCGGTTTCACAACATGCAGTTAAAGTAAAACTTATGGCCCCGAATAACAAACCTGTTCTTCAGTAACGTTTTAGCCATTTTAAAAAAACCAAGTAAAACACACCAAGCCCAATACACAGCGAAGTAAAAGCGTCCTTGCAAGTCCGGAAGTCAGTAGAAGAATGATGAAACCGGTGTTGGAAACTGGTCATGTGAGCGCCCGTAAGCACTGCGCCCTCGATGATTGGCCAGCTGTGACAGCGCGTCTTGCGGCATGATGCAATACATTGTAACCGGCGTGAGGAAGGGGGGTGAAAAGGAGGGAAGAAGAGGGGGTTCAGCAGTATTGATTTTTTGGCGCGCCGTCTCGCTGCATGATGCAATACATTGTAACCGGCGTGAGGAAGGGGGGTGAAAAGGAGGGAAGAAGAGGGGGTTCAGCAGTATTGATTTTTTGGCCAACGCAGACACTACTGTGTATGTGTGTGTGCGCGCGCGTGTGCGTGTGTATGTATGTATGTGTGTGTGTGTGTGTGTGTGTGTGTGTGTGTGTGGTGTGTGTGCCCGTCCGTTTGTGTGTGTGTGTGTGTGTGTGTGTGTGTGCGAGTGTTGTGTGTGTGTGTGGTGTGTGTGTATGTGTCTGTGAGAGAGAGAGAGAGAAAGAGAGAGAGAGAGAGAAAGTGTCTGTGTGTGTGTTAGTGTTCGTGTTAGTGTGTGTGTGTGTGGTGTGTGTGTGTGTCTGCCCGCCTCTCTGTCTGTCTGTCTGTCTCTCTCTCTGTCTCTCTCTTCTCTGTCTGTCTGTCTGTCTGCCGGTGATTCTCTCTCTCTCTCTTCCGCCACAGGAAAAGGCGGCTTTAGGCCACTTTCGCCCAAAAACTCGGTGGAGGGTGAAAGTGGCTTAGAGTCGGCCTTTTCCTGTTCTCTAAGCGGATTCTAAGTCCCGTGGCAACAGTGGGACTCAAGAGAATGTTAGAGTGAAACGCACATGTTTTAAATGTGGGCGAGAGGGTCATATCGCCAAGGAATGTAGCGGACTGCGAATACATTCCGTTGTTGCCGTTGATACAATTCAACAGGAAGGCAGGGTGCCACCACCAACTACTAGGGCAGTAGTAAATGGAAGCTGGTGACCTGTTTGTTAGATACAGGACTGACTCTAGCGCAATGGTAGAGCCCGGTTTTGTGAGAGAGACAGACTATACCGGGGAAACCATCTGCGTGCGATATGCAGATGGAAGAATTAATCGGCTACCTTTGGCCCGTGTCAAAGTAGAGTCAGAGTTTGTCAGGAGTACTCTCACTGCAGCAGTGCAAAACAATCTTCCCTATCCAGCTTTGTTAGGGGGTAGGTATATCACCCCGAAGCCTAGCAGGCTGCCAGTCAAGTGGGGAAAGCAAGGGCAGTGAAGGGTAGGAAAGTAAACAGAACGCAGGTGGAGTGCACAGGCGCCGCTAGCAGTGGAGCTAGTGTAGGCCATAAAGGTGGCCATGGTGGTGGTGCAGTGGACCATGAAATAGGTCGTAGTAGCGGTGCCGTAGGCCATGGAGGTGGCCGTAGTGGCAGTGCCGTAGGCCATGGTGGCCATAGTGGTGGTTCAAAAAGTTGTTGGCGTTGCTGTGGTAGTCAGAAATGTAGGAGCCACGGTGGCGGACCTCGGGGTCGGAGCCAACATGGACCACAGAGTAACTGGAACCAGCAGCTGGGTTGGGACCAGGGAGGCAGTAATAATGCATGGCAAGAAGGTCAAGGAGACCAGCTATCGTTAGGAAATGCCAAGAATAGTCAGCTCACAGGAGCAGACGAGCCAGTGTCGGAAAAAGCAGACGTAAATAAGGCTCATCAAGTAATGGCATAGGCCATGAGCGGGATTCGAACCAAGGAATTTCCACAGAGAGAAGGAAAATCGGTTCGGATAAGATGAGTGAGGGATCATCTCATAACATTTGAAAAGGGGAGATGATCGTCGTCGCGTGTATGGGTGCGACAGCTAGAAGAGGATCGCGCAGATTTTCACGCGCTCCTTTAAGGACTAAACTGTGTGAAAGGTGCTCCGACTCTCTTGTAAAGCCTGGAATGCGCAAACTATCTGCCCAAGGCACTATTGGCGAGCCACAAACGGCGGTCAAGATTGAGAGGGGCAGGAGTAGGTCAAGGGTTGGAGTAATGCCTCCTGGTGTTGCTCTTGTAGTGTGAACAACAGAAGCAGGACAATGGTAGGAGCAATGCCTACGGGCTGCTGTGATTGTGGTGGTGGTGTGAGCAGTCATCTGTTACGGACAGCTACTGTGTAAATAATGTAGCTGGTCAGTTGTGTTATTGATTTTGATTGCCCAGTATAGGGCGGGGTCGAGTCTATGTTCATGTATCATTTTCGTTTTTTTCATTGATGTTTATCTGTCAATAGTGCTTGTTCATTGCCCATTATGGGGCGGGGTTGAGTACATGCTCACGTGTTATGATTTTTCTGGTTGATATCTGTTTGCTTATGTTGTCTTGTTCACTGATCAGTAAAGTGTGAAAATGTCTTATTTTGTGACATCATGATAAGTGGTTGATTTGCATATTGGGTGTGAGAGCGTGCGTGGGGCCACACGCCTGAATTTGAATCTTGTCTTTGTGGATTGTGGACACATGCCTGAATTGATTTTGATGTTAAGTAGGCTGGGCCACACACCTGTATTTGGATCTTGTGTTAATCATGGTTGTGCTATATTAGAAGTGAATGGCATGATTAATTAATATGTATGGACATGCTGATAGCTAACGCCATAGAGAGAGTTCTTGATTATATGTGGGCCAGTTTAGAGTTAAATGTTGTGCACAGTTGTTTATGACTGACCAAAGAGTGATCTATGGATTATCTAATTGATTTATTGGTTTTAATTAGGTACATTATCCATGTTAGAGATGTTGATGGAAGTGATGTCATGAAGCATAGGGGTAGTACTGTTATATCGACCCATGCAGCTGAGTTTGTTTTATCCAATCTGAGAACATTCGTCCTGGAGGAAATGGTGGTTGGAACAACATTCTTAGGTACGGGGGTGTCATGAGTCGGCCGAATGTTCTCGAGCATTTAGGCAAATTAAGGGTAGTTTTGCGGTTGTTGAGAGCAAGTCCTTGGGTTCTTCAAGTGTGCGAATTCAGGCATCACCAGAGGGGAATACCCCGAGTCGTATACAGAAGGAGGGAGAGTTACTGGGAAGTGTTTCGCATGTCCGAGGGATAGTGACAAGGAGTTGCGACCTGCCGGTCCTGGGTAGAGGAGTGTCCAGTCCGACCACTGGCTGGCTATTCACTGGGTTCTCCAGTGGGCCTGAAGGGAAGGCGATCGTGTCAGGTGACCGTCACGGGTAGGTGACCGTCAGCCTGCAGGCAGAGTACAGCAACCATCCAGTCGTCCCTGTTCTGAGGAATGAATGGAAGGCTTCGGTCTATTGAGTGATTCGCACCTTGTTATCTATAGAGGTAGTAAATACTTGAAGCATCAGTCATGGCTGGTAGAGAAGTCCAGGCTGTTAGTACAATGGGTAGCTTCGGGGAATCGAACATGAGTTTGAATAGGAGGTTATGCATTAACCACTGGGTGCCCAAGTCTTTGTTGGCGCTAGCAGCTGTGGTGTGTGTGTATGTGTAGGTGACTTGTGATTCCATTGGTGGAATAAAAATAACTTGGGGATTTATTGGTACAAATCGTGTGATGTGTGTGTGCCAGTGATTCCATTGGTTGAGCCAGTTAAACTCGGGTTCTCTCTTGTTTGAGAATGAATATAAGGTGCTTGGAAAACCAGGAAGTGTGTGACTCACTTAAGGGAAAGTGAACTCGCCCGTCTTGCTGAGGGCTCAAGAAAATACAGCGTGAAGCAGAGGTTAGCTGTTGCCTCGTTGTCTCCTGGGTGGGGACGTATGACAGTGCAGGTTGCTGTAGCCTCGGAGCCGACGACGAGAAGAATTGTCTCCCGTGTGGGAACGGTCGACAGCAAGACGTGTCAGCCTGTTGGAGCCTAGACAGGAGCTGCCAGACAACGGTGGGGTGTTTGCAGCCAGAGAAGACCTGTGGGAGAGGCCGACAGGAGCCCTTTCCGTGGAGAGGGCGAAGTACGGTGGAGTCCGGGAGACTCGGTGTGAGGGTGCGACTCAAGCTACGTTGCCAGTGTCCCCCAACTGGGATTTGGCCAATCGGGAGGACACAACGGTGTGGCAGCTTCAGCTCGTGGTCGTACAGTGGATGAGAGAAACTGACGATCAACCAAGGAATGCTGGCAAGTTATGGACGCTATAATTGCTCTTAAGGTTATAAGTGTGCACACTGAATAGTGGAATATTGTCTTTCCTGGCTAAGTAAGAATAACTGAAGAACAGGGGATGCGATTTATTAAATTGTCTGTATGCTGTTTACATTGTTGTATGATACAGATAGTTGTGTTGTGTAGTGACGGGTGGGGGCTCGGAGTCAAGTTGAATAAAAGTTGATTATTTTCTATGAAATGTTATTGGTTTCCTGTCACCTTTGTGCGGGCCGATGTGAGTGACAGAGTGCGTGTGCCTATGCGAGAGTGCATTTTGGTTGTGAAAGCGTAAATACTTCTGTCTATAACCCCCTGCATCCTGAATATGAAAATCATATTTTAATAACGAGGGGGAGCGTCGGAGACCCGTCACAATCATAGTCAAAATAAATAGTCTTCAATAATACACTATCATCGATAGAGCTTTTGAAACGGTTAGTATTTTGTGCACGTTTAATGTTAGGGGTTAATTTATTCCAAAGATTTGTTACTCTGTTACTAAAAGAAAATTTCCTTAGGTTAGTGCGATAATATTCATGATAAATCTTATCCACACTATTTCTGGTAATATCAACTCTTGATGCAGTAAAACATTTTGAAATAGGAATATTGTCAACACAATTAAATGTTTTATAGACTTGGATCAAATCGCCCCTCACTCGTCTTGTTTTTAGGGTAGGCAGTCCAAGAGCTTTTAACCTACCTTCATAGGAAAGACTTTGTATATTCTTTACAAGCTTTGTTGCTCTTCTTTGTACTCTTTCCAAAGCAGCAGACTGCCTCTTTAATCGAGGATACCAAATTGTATTGCCATATTCCAAATGAGGTCTAACGAAAGCCTTGTATAGTTTTGTAAAAATATCTTTATCTATGTGACTAAAAGTACGTTTAATTATACCAATCATTTTATTAGCTTTTGTTTATAGAGTTTTGAATATGCTTATCGAATACCAGGCCAGAATCAAAAGTGACACCAAGATCTTTTTCATAATCACATGTTGAAATATCTGCACGCTCACCAATATTACTGTTTAGCATTGTATATTGGTATCTTGGGTTCTTACGTCCAACATGTAACACGTTGCACTTGTCCGCATTAAAATGCAAATTCCATGTGGCAGACCATTTGGATAAATTATCAATATCATTTTGTAATGTATTATGATTGTAAGTTGTATAATAAATTTTGCATCGTCTGCAAATATATTGCAAATACTTTCCACTGAGTTTGGCAAATCATTTATAAATATTGTAAATAATGCGGGACCCAAAATACTCCCTTGTGGTATACCACTTAGAACTTCTGTAAAATCTGAATATGAACTTCCTACTCTAACTCTTTGCTGTCTTTTAGTTAAAAAATCCCTTATCCATGTATGCACTCTACCTGTAATTCCATACGATGATAATTTCACTAAAAGCCTCTCATGGGGAACAGAATCAAAGGCCTTTTTAAAGTCTAAATAAAGTATATCTACATTGTTGCCATTATCTAAAAGTTTTGTTAAATCCTCCATGACAAGTAGAAGTTGTGTTACACAAGATCGATGTTTACGGAAACCATGCTGGCATTCTGTATATATATTATTCAAAGTCATATGATCTACGATCACATCCCGTATAATTGATTCCATAATCTTACAAACAATTGATGTAAGACTAAGAGGCCTATAATTTCCAGGATCTGTCCTAGTATCTTTTTAAATAAAGCTGTCACATTTGCAGACTTCCAGTTCATTGGTACCACACCTGATTCAATTGACTTGTTGAACAAAATACTGAAAGGTAATGCTAGCTCATTATATGACTCCTTAAGAACTCTTGCTGAACTCCTATGTAAAATTTATCAAATATTGGCCGAAGTTAACTAGAATGCACGAAGACAGGTTACCCTTTAAGGCATACAAGATGTTCTTGGATAATAATGGAAAGAAGACATAGGCTTCTAGTGTGCGACTATGTTTGAATTCTTATGGCTTGGGGTTTGTTTGGGATAATCAGGGCGTTCAAAACATATCTGGATTTGTGAAATGTTTTAAAGACAGGATTATTGATTATAGATGACAAAACTGGCATGGTTATGTTAATCATAGTGATAGATTCTTACAGTACAGATTCTTTAAGACACCGCATGAGCTAGAGTCATATGTCAATGTTAAAATGAATCGTTGTGTTATGAGCACATTAGCAAAGTTTAGACTTGGTGTTTCTAATATCGCTTGTCATCGTTTCAGATACTACAACTATGCCGAAGGTGAATTTATATGCCGTTTATGTGGTTTAGCTAAAGAGTATGAAGTTCATTTTTTGTTGTGCTGTCCTGTATTACATGATCTTAGAACCAAATGTATTCAACCTAAGTATTTTACTGAACCATGTCATTTCAAGGTAATGATATTGTTGTCGTCGAGAAAAGAATACATTATCTGCAATCTGGCTATGTGTATTTATGAAGCACAAAAAGACTGCGTGCTGTTATGCATTAACTTTATTCTGATATGTATATCTTCATTGCTGCTGTGGATGGGTTATTTATCTAATGTCTTAGGCGTAAGTTGCATTGCATAACTGTGTAAATGCCCCCCCCCCCCCCCCCCCCCCTAACCTCCTTCAGTATGGGGCCATGGCCTTAAATCTGAATAAATATTCGTATTCGTATTCGTATACTCTCTCTCTCTCTCTCTCTCTCTCTCTCTCTCTCTCTCTCTCTCTCTCTCTCTCTCTCGCTCGCTCGCTCGCTCGCACACGCACACGCACACACACACACACACACACACACACACACACACATACATACATACATATATACATACATACATACATACATACATACATACATACATACATATATACATACATACTAGCCAGTGGACTCAGATACATGAATTACATTTTGGTCATGCACAAAAACATTTATCACTTGCCCATCAACATTGAATCGCACCTGAATTGATTTCAAATCGTTGTACTGAACTACAGATCACGAGGTAGCAGCGTCTACATAGCTGTGTCCCTTGTCCCTCTCCATTTGTCCCCCAGCCCTCAGCCTGTCGTCTGTACAAAATAACGTAAATCGCTCATGTATCATAACGGCAACTGCCTTTCTTCTTCTTCTTCTTCTTCTTCTTCTTCTTCTTCTTCTTCTTCTTCTTCTTCTCTCTGTTTCTTCTTCTCTGTTTTCTTCTTCTTCTTCTTCTTCTTCTTCTTCTTCTTCTTCTTCTTCTTCTTTCTTCTTCTCTCTGTTTCTTCTTCTCTGTTTCTTCTTCTTCTTCTTCTTCTTCTTCTTCTTCTTCTTCTTCTTCTTCTTCTTCTTCTTTCATCTGTTTCTTCTTCTTCTTCTTCTTCTTCTTCTTCTTCTTCTTCTTCTTCTTCTTCTTCTCCTCTGTTTCTTCTTCTTCTTCTTCTCTTCTTCTTCTTCTTCTTCTTCTTCTTCTTCTTCTTCTTCTCTTCTCTCCTCTGTTTCTTCTTCTTCTTCTGCTTCTTCTTCTCTGTGACCACAGACAGTCAACACTTTGATTTTGGGTCTCGACCACTTTGGTCAGAACGTAATTCGTATAAAGGGAGAGAAGCAAGCAAGTCACTGTATTCTTCCTGTCTGGAAGTTGCGGCCCTTCTCATGATGAACAGCCCGTGTTACGTGGATCAGCACCAGCCTCAACGTGATCCCCAGTGAAGAGGAAGCCGGACAAATTCCAGTGTACATTTGCTGTCCTGTGGACTGCGTGGTCATGTTGTGAATGTGAGAGGTGAGGGTGCACCTCTGCGCTGGACATGTGGTTCATGGATACACACACGAGCAGATTGTCCCTACACACAAATCACTCAGGCTGAAGGTGTCCTTAAGATTGAAAACCAGGTGTCTGGACTTCATGTGTAGAAATGCACAATCGCTGAAAACTGTGCTACATTATGAAGTGATCCAGGCTGTACCACATTGATGTCAAACGTTTCTTTGTCAGTGGTGATCAGCACATTGGTATTTCACAACAATGCTGCGCGTTTGATGGACATGCTGAGTTATTTCCTGTGTTGGGGAAAAAACAAACAAAACAAAACAAAAAGTAAACAACAACAACAAAACCCACCACACCCTATTTTAGCGATGAAATATCTGCATGTGTGTTGGACATCCTAGTCTCAGACCTAATCCTTCGGAAATACACCTGATACATCATCCACCCAGGGTGGAAATGGTGGGTCTTTTTGTTTTGTAAGTCGACGTGACGTCGCAGAGATTGACAAGATGTTGTGGCTTGCTGAGGTGGAAAGCAGGACAGAAATCGGCTACAGGTCTGTGAGCATCAGGGAATCTTATTGACCAAAAGATCTTTGGTGTAATCGGCGCTGCTTACAACTCGGTGGTTTTACAAGTCATGCAATGTGCGCCGATTTGTAAGCGCTTACAAATCGGCGCTGCTTACAAATCGGCGCTGCTTACAAATCGGCGGGCTACAGCACTGTTGATGCCAAATTTTGAGAGAAAAGTTCTTGTTTGTTTCTTTTTTTTTTTTTGGTCCAGGAAACCTGTCTCTGTTTTGAATTGAAATATGTCTGTATCATTACGTTACATCGTAGAAGAAAGAATTTCATGTAAATGATGTAAAAGTTTAGTAATTAATAAAAGAAATGGGGGGGACTCTTGTTGTATTTTGTCCGACTGGTCGTGTGTTAGTGTCGAAGTGAGATGAATGCCGGCGGTAACTAAAACAAAGCTGAAGAAAAATTCTTGGCGAGTCCGAAAGAAAAAAAGGAAAAAAAAAAACAAACAAACAAACAAACAAACAAACAAAAAACACCCAAGAACAGGCAAGTTGTCTTGTAACGGGTTTGTCCTTGTTTTTGGCGGACTCATTAGAATTATTCTTTTGTTTGTTTGTAAGCCAACGTCGGTGCTACCTCAGTGGCAGTGCACCCACGCCGCTCATTCCGACACCCCGTCCACAGCCACACACCCGGTTGGTCCCGCCACAGCCCCGGCACCGGCAATCCACAGGGAGCAGTCAATGTCAAGTCATCAAGAGGCAACCCACCGGAGGAGACACTGCGCTACTGCCGAGTGACGTCGGCGGTGTTCAGCGGCGCCTGTTCAGATCTAACGTACGCAGGACACCATTTACTAAGTCCCCTTCTGACGTCAATGATTGCTTAGTCACGGAACCTTCTTGAGTGAGCTCTCCTTCGAAGGGCGCCACCACGCCCGCCCAGTGACAGCCCCCATGGACTCGCCGATACCGGTGACCCCAGTGAACCAAACCCAAGCTATGTACGTGGAGAGGACATCAAAATTGAGGTCACCATGAGAACTGTGCAAGAAGGGCCACATAATCTGAAACTTTTTTCTGTGTGCTGATCGGTGAGAACGAGGATGATAAAGATGATGCTCCGGATTTCCATTTCGGTCTGAGACTACATGACAGGGCTGTACCTACGTTTCTTCCTATTTCATCCCAGCGTCGAGGATACAG
>JAFLJL010002535.1:0-25982 GCA_018398815.1 Conus ventricosus | reverse complement strand
CCCTACCTCCCCCCAAGAAAAGGAAAACCTTTTTTAAATTTCTCCCCAAAATTTTTTTTTTTCCTTCATTTTTATCAAAGCAACTATTCCCCCATTATAAAATACCCAAACTACAAAACATGACACAATCTTTACGCATTCCTGTTTAGCACAAGGTAGCTGTTCACTTTATATCGCATAAACATAACATAGCATAAGCTGGCTTAAAATAACGCTCAACAAGCTTTTTATACATTCTCATTTTTTTTAAAGAAGGCATCTATCAATACAATCTAACTGTCGGAAGATTCCATACATTCCTATCCATTAGTAATAAACACATAAGAGACAGGTTATTCACCGGGTATCCACACAATACATACATATGAGAAAGATTTCCATTTAGCTCCCCACATCGAAATCTACAATGCATAAACAGGATTTTGATTTTGCACCCACAGTAAAAATCAACAAAAATTCCCTGGAACACCAGAACAGAAAAGAATTTCCATTGCTCACCTCCAGAGCTCACCATCGAACCCTTTAGCAACGAATAAAAAACAACTTCCTTTTTGTCCTTTTTGAGACAATAATAAGCTAAGAGAGAACAGTATTTTACCAATCCTGGCTCAACTTGCTCAACCACCGTGTTTTTGGGCGAAAGGGGCCTTAAAGCCGCCTTTTCCGTGGCGGAAGAGAGAGAGAGAGAATCACCGGCAGACAGACAGAGAAGAGAGAGACAGAGAGAGAGACAGACAGACAGACAGAGAGGCGGGCAGACACACACACACACACCCCCAAGCGCATTTACGGTTCTCTGACAAGTAAGACGTCAATAACCAAAAAAATAAACGATTATCTACAAACAAACTACTGTGCAGGTTATCCGTTTTTAATACAATTTACTAAACTTTTCAGATTTCAGTTTTTGTTTAATCCTGTGTTTTTCCTGGTCATTTTAAATAACATCATTTTCGCGCAAACATTCTTCAAATGATCTCTGTTTTTCATGTAAAATAAAACAACAGTCTTTAACTGTTCTCTAAAGTCTTTTAAAACGGAGTTATATTTTTGACATAAAATCCACACACTTATCCCAGCATGTCTTCCGCTGAAAACCAGTTTTGACAAAGTATTTCTTTTTTTAACTATGTCTCTTTCTGCTGAAACAGTCATCTAAATAAATACGTCTGCGTTCCCTCAAACAGTCTATAAAACTGTTCCCAAACACTCACTCATTTATTGCTGGGATCAAAATAAATATATGTTATCATCTGTCCATATAAAACCCTTTTATCATGATATGCTTTGTTCCATTTAAGTGTTGGACAGAAAACCACAATATGATTAAAATTATAACGATAAACTGTTTGTAATAGGTCTAGGATAAATATTGTTTTTCCACAACCAGTCTGCCCACAAATTAATATGCAATGAGGGGGTTTTATTGTCATAAAGTTTAAAAACTGCTCCATAGTTTTTATATAAACAGAGACTTAATCTAATCGGTTATTGTTTTATATCAGACCCTCTCTGTTAAAACTTGTTCAGTATTATAAAACCGCTATAGGCCTAAATGCGTATGATTAATCCAATCAGTGATGTAATATTGTTTCTAGTTAGACTAATATGATTTGTTGCTTGTTGTTATGACCTTAATAGGCTCACCATGTGGAAGAATGACAACATTAACTTTAGACTGTCAACGTCTAAGTTTAGCCAGCTAATTAGAATTCCTTTAAAGACGTCACTAACGCCCACAACCCCATCCCTCTCCTATTTTTAAGACAGAAAATTTCAAATTATTGTGAACGTGTCCCTAGAGTAATTTCATTATGCGCAGTGAACTGTAATTTTTGTAGAAGCTATCTTTTTAAAACGCTTCTCTTCTGTGGAGGAGTACTGTTTTTTTCCCATACGGCTTTATTTCAATCTCTTTCGACTATTGTCATTCTGGCCATAAGACTTTACATGTTAAAGTTCGCAGATTGAATGCTTTTCTGAAATTTTTTTAACTGCCAAAAAATGTAAATGGCTTAAAATTCAAATTTTAAGTCCCCATTCTAAATAAGTTCTAATTGCCATTTGAGTCAGGTTTTCATAAACTATTTTTATTTTCATACTGGCAACAGTATTTCCTCTAGATTCGCAGTTTTCCTAGTTTAGGGAAACTTTTTGCGTTGTCGCCAAACTCTTTGCGTTTATAATCACCATCGTTAGTGTACACAAACCATAGCAAAGCGCTATCTCACCGTTCTTGTTCAAGTCCGCAACATCTGCCAGGTCTTTTAATTCTAAAGTTATACACCTCACAGGCGTAAAGTAACTCCTGGTTCTTCTGGCCCCCGCACATTTTTAGTACAGTTTATTATTTTATTTCCAAAACAATGTATAGTAATTGCATTTCACAACTTTCCCTGCTTTGTCTGCAATTTTTATATTAAAAGAACCAACCTCCCAAACTAATCTTTGCAACTGCAAATTTGGGAATGTATAATTTTCATAATCGCAATAATGCAGCCTTTTCCACCGCCGGTAAAGCTCTTAAAACATTTGAGGGACTTCCATCATATAGTTTTCATCAGTGCTCAGCTCATCAAAATGAACCATAAGAATGATGTAAATGCAAGATCGAGCGGATTTTTCCCCCTTACAAGTATTTTGTTTGGCGCCACAACAAATCTTTTAGTGATCGGAGTGTCAACTTTAAAGCCTAACATTTTATCTAGCTCGTTATCAAATAAGTAATTGCATTTTTCAGGTTCGCATGTTAATAATGTTTTAGATTTGCAATTGTTAAGTTTGAGAGTAATGCCGAATTTACTCATTGCTTCTTTTAGTGAGCAAAACCCTGAATAACCATCAGGTATGTTAACTTGGGTAGCTTTGAGCCCCGCAACTTTGTATAATCTTATTATTCCCCTTGGTTCGCTTATATTAAACCCCTAACCCCTTCGACTTTGTAAAATATTTCATGGAGCGCGACCGTTTTTGGCCCCGCAATTGGTTATCAATAGCATGTTCTAAAAACGAAGGACGGTCTTGGGTTGTTATTGATACAAACCATTTTTTTTAAACGTAATAAAAATGAGTGCATTCAAATATTCTGGTGGCAAAATAATCTGTGGGCCGCAACTACAATCTTAAAAAATATAGCATCTGATACTCTTGAACATTGCTGTGACCCAGACTGGGGCCCCCCCCCCCCCCTCTTTTCATAAATAGTGAGTACTCCAATTAGCCTAATATCTTAACCCCCCTATTGAAAAGAGCACATCCAGAAAGCGGTTTAGTCATCCGATGCAGTTTTAATCAGAACCATTTAAACTTTGCTGTGTTTTTATGCGCATCGACTGGGTGTGGGGAGTGGTCGTATGCTGATCATTAAATCACCATGATCCCTTTGGTGAGTCAGTGTACAGATTTCATTTCTATACAACCTTCAGACGTATTTTGACTGAACTGCGAGCGCCATTACCAAATGAACAAATCGTTAATCCACTTCAGCAACATAATAGACATGAGGCTTTTGAAAGGATCTGTAACGAATTCAATATAACATCAAGTACAGGCTTTAGACAAAGTTTGGATCAATTCGATGGATAGGCGACATTCTTTTCAGGGCACGCACAGGACCAGTATGAACTTTGAAACCGTCGTTCTCCCGTTCAAAATTGTTCAGCCCTGGTCCATAGAGCAAGAGAGCATAAAACAGCCTGACAACATTTATCTTAGACACTTCTAAGGGCCTAACGAAGCGGGACATAGAACGAAACAACGACTCTATTCGTACTTACGTTTGGTGTATGCTAGTTCGCAAACACACGGCAAGATCGAGCCTAACTGATCCTTCTACTGCTTTGACGCGCAAAAACAATAGTTAGCAAATTTAGAGGACGCTATTATTCATACATTGATTTACCTCAAGTATTAAAAGATACCAAATGTTTTACAATCGCAAGATCGAAAGTAGACTTGCTGTTTTGGCACTGGTTTTAGACATGCCTGCCCTGACCTCAGACTTCCAGGTGGGAATAATAATATACTCATAATAATGAAATTCTTATAGCAGGCAATGAACGAAGGTTGGGAAAACGACATAAATTCTGAGCCAGTAATATTCCAAGCAGTAAACCAACCACCCAATATTAAAGTCATCTAATTCCGCAGTCCCCAAACCCCAAAGTCATTGAAGACTCAGGAAAAGCCTCGCGGACGTCATGTTTCACGATGACCAAGATTATGAAAAGACAGCGGCTTGTGCTTGGATTGAACTGCCTAGGATTACTTGTCCGCTTTTCTTACTAAATAGTAACCCAACTATAACAAAGAACAAAATGTCCATAAGTGCTCGCCATAAAGCCAACTACTTTGCTTGCAGTAACAAAAGCAGCTGATCAATACCAGCCTAATATACTGGTAAGAGTCTATAGCTTTACTGCTAATTTTTTTAATATACTCGCAAGATGACAAGCTGGGTGGTGTGGGAACCCATAATTTAACAGGCGATGCGGTGGAGGCACGACCCAGCAACACCGCCGCCTGTAATAGCCATTAACCAGTGACTTTTTGCAAATCCTCAGGCGTTATGAACGCTGCTATTGTGAACTCCTTGCTCCTCTAAACAGTGTCGTATTCGTTTCTGCTAGCGTTGTGTCTTCATATAAAAATTTCCCGGCTATTTCTCTTATTCTATTCACTTAGTTCGTATTGGTCTCGGTTAGTAGTTAGCACTTCTAGTCTATGCCTGATCTTTCATGTTCGAAGATCTTTTAGGTCTTTGGGTTATTCTTTTTTTTAATATCAGGCCTACGATGCGGTCGTCACCTCAACGAGTTTTCTTTTTCTCTTTTTATATGCCCCATCTAGTCACCATTTTTGCTAAATTGTTTTGGTTAATCGCCTCTAATGTTCTTAAAGCATGATCAAGGGCCGTTAGTTCCTCGCATGGTAGCGTGAGTCGTGTATAGTCTTTAACGGAGTTTTTCTTTCTGAAAAACTGTTCTTCTGCTACTATTGTTTTATTAATACGCCTGCTGATTGATTTAATTCTTAAGTTTCCATGTTTTGTATTTGGTTATCTCGGGAGTTCTGTAGTGTGTTTGAAAGTTTAGCAACGCCTCCCCTCTTAATTTTGGTCCTCGCATGCCAAGGGCGATTTGATCTTTCACACTGATCTATTTCTAATTAACACACGGCTGAAATACAACTTAGATGGGTCGGGGTTTTAGTTGTAAGCCGAACAAGTTTGCCCTGATCGTTTTTACAGACAAATGACCATCGTTTAATTCAATATCATGGGGGGCTATAAATTCGGGAGGTTCTTGGCCTAAACTTTTTGTAACATCTCCGACCGTACTTTTCTGTTAATTCACGCTGCATGAGAGCGTTGAGGCGATGCAGTGTCAAAGGGACATTTCAAAGTCATGTCGTCTCCACGATCAAAAACATCAAAAACCCCCCACCCCCCCCTTGTTCTTCAGCTCAATTCCTGCCATGTTTTTAAATAATTAACTTTTTAATTTGCATCATAAAAAAATGTCACAAGAATATGGCTCGATTTCTTTGACGCCGCATCAGAAGCCTAAAAAGCCCCGTGGCGTGCAGGGAAATAAACGAATATTACTGTTCCAAATAATCACATCTACTATTGAAGCAGATCAAATCTTACTGTCAAATTTCCAGACGAGGAGCGGATGAATTGATTGTGCCAGGCTCTGCGCGTCTACTTTCAAATTAAACTCGTTTCACAACAGACCCAAACAGGACAGTTTGTACAGAATCAGGGGCGGGCAATTGTTAAGAAAATTTCTATAAAACTTGAGGGCAAGAAATATTTTTCTTTACATAATGCAAGACATATTTTTAACCTATTCTGATCTAAGGCTAACTGGGAATGAATAGGGTTGATCTTGCGTTTTTCAGGAATTCGAAAAGAAGAAGCACTAAAACATAGGAAAGGCGCTGGAGATACGAAAGAAGTCCCAAAAAGTATGTAGCCGTAAATTTTTGCGTATTGTAATGCCGGCTTTTCCATTCCCCTATGAGTTTGAGTTGTTAAAAATCGCATGCACCATACTTTCAAGAGCATTAAAAGACGAGATTGTCATATTGAACAAACTTTTAACGAATACAAACGTGTTATCAAATCTTCAGACACCGAAGCAAAGTACAGCATGTCTGACATCTCGTTAGAGTTTGACGTTGTTAGCAACCCAAATTTAAGCAAGGCGATTGAGCAACAATATCAGCAAAATTAAACAATATATTACAAAGAGTGATTCATCATACAACTATCCCAGAAGCAGGGCAGACACTATAAGGAGACTTTTATTTTTAGCGTCGCAGCAAGATCGCTTATAGTATTTATTGCTGTTGAAGATGAAGAACCGTTCAAAAGGAGGAAAGTGAAAAGTTTTTTTAATCCAAAAAATAACGAAAGTGCAATGTTCGATTGAGGTAGTCCTAACAAATCTACGCTAGCGGGCTTAACCTTATCAGCAATTTGATGAAATAAGAAAAATGTTTTGAGCGTGAGTGTAGAAATCCAACAGTTGACCTGGTGTCTAAAGATGTACATCCTTCACAATGATAGCTTGATGATTTATTTACAACGAAATACGGTTTAATGGATTGACCTAAGTCAACAAGGATAAACATTTGCATGGAAGCGGGAGAACTGTGAGTGACGTAATAAACATTCAAATGATAAAGAAAAGAAAGCCGATAAAACCGCTTAATGTACCTTTGTTTAATATATGATCGAAGCTGACTATTAAAGAAAACAGATTAAAAGTAAACAATACTAAATATTTTTTTCATTTTATAAAAAGCATCCTGTTCAGGTTTTACCAAATGGTGCTACACGCCGCCAAAAGAAGGGATAGCAGGCAAGTCAGCTGTTATAGAAAGCCTAACATAAAACCTTCAAATAACAAACCATACAACAAATGCAACAAAACTAGAGCAGGACTTTCAAATACAGCAAAGCCAAACGAAGTATTCCTGCGGCCTTTTAATACTGTTGCAAATGTCCAATACGGAGCATCGACAATAACCCGCCATCAGCATGAACGAGTGTTGGCCTCTAGGCAACGGGCATTAGGCGGCACACCCGCAGCTTTACTCTCTAGGAGTTTGTCTTTAGCTCTCGGCCTGTGTTCATTGCTGTAGGTGCTGCAGCAAAAAACAAAACTAAACTCCAACGAGCCACACAGCTAGGGTTTCACGTATTCACAGAAAACTTAGTTCGTTTAAAGAACTGACAATTAATAAAGCTCTAGCTGACTCAAACAGCACGGCTGAAGAATTTTAATCTTTTACAGGCCCGAGTTTGATGACTACAAAAGACCAAAAGTTTGATTCTTCAAGAAGCGAGGGGCAAGTTATCTCGAACAGCCAGACGCCGAGCAGATAAAAAAGGCATGCTTAAAAAAAGTAAACGAGACAGTTAAACTCTGCTCTAAACAGCTCACCGTAAACAACACCAAAAGGTGTTTTATACTTTAGATTTATGAGTCCTAGCGCAAAAGACCGTCGATATGCTTCTGTTAAGGTAAAGTTTTTTTAATTTTACATAAATATTTTGAGTTAGAAAAAGAGACTCAAACATGGCAAGATATATGAAGGACAAGACGAATTTTTTGAAGCAATGAAAGAAAATTTATCAAGAGCACTGAATGATATTGATTTAGAAGTCTTAATCCAGCAAGCGTAACGGGCAAGCTTTGGTCATGGCTATTTCTCATTTCCCGGGTAAACTAACAATAGACCCACCAGTTAAAGTAATGTTAGCTTTTTAATCGACTATGTAACAATAAATAAAGAAAACCTAGAAGTCTGGGTCTCGACTAAACAACAGACTATTCTTTCTCATAACGACTTAACACCCGGTTGGGCAGACGAACTGCTTACACAGTTTTAAACGCTCCCGCTGAAGAAGCTAAAATGAGAGGCTCGGGTTGGTCAGAGGGCGAAGTCTTAGAGATCAGATTAAAACAGTCTAAGAAATGCACCGATTGTAGGCAAGTTCACATTCCACTACCTCCAGCATTAGTCGCAAAAAAAGCAGTTCTAAACATAAAGAATACAGACAACAAATGTTTTATGTGGTGTGTTCTTGCAAGGGCTGCATTACGCCCCGCAAAAACGCAGGGGAAGAGTGTCTAACATCGCCCTTACATCAATGATCTTAACTTTAGTGAAATATCCTTTCCTGTTAGTGTAGATCAAATGATCATTTGAAGAACAAAACAAACCAATAACTGTTATGTTACACATGGATGAGGAAACAGATTTAGTGCCAATTAAAGTGTCCAAGAACAGTCCAACGATTGGCGAGCCAGACAAAAATCATGTTGACTTACTACTATGTTTTCACCAGCGGGGCTGCCACATTATACATGATACGAACAATGAGTAAACTAATGCAGCATACTTAAAAAGATGGGCACAAACAAGAATTCTGCAAAAAATGTTTAACAAGAATGCCATCTGTTCAAGCCGCGAGCGAACATAAGAAACATTGTATCGGCCCAGTGACTGTAACAGAACAAATTTACGCCCCCAGAAGGCAGTAAAGTTAGTTTAAAGAACTGAAACGGATGCAAAATTCTCCATACGTAGTTTACGCAGACTTCGAATCACTCATTGTTCCTTATAAAGGGGGCCAGCGCCGCAAAAACTTCGAAAAACAGTCTTAATGAGTAATCATCAGATTTGTTCATTTCCCTTCATTGGTCGGGTCGGATGGCGCTCATTCATCGCCAGAATTATACAGGGGACCAGATGCGGCTAGAAGATTTTACAGCGCATGCAGCAAGTGCGTAATGACTGTTCTAATAATCTGAATTTATCTGAAATCATAATGACTCCTGAAGACCAACAACAGTATGACTCAGCCACACATTGTTGGATAATGCGGTTTAGGCCTCTCTTTCAGACGCAGAGAATCCAACAGTAAGAGCCCATGATCACATTAGGGGAAGTTCAGAGGAGCAGCCCCACAGAAAAATGCAATCTTCAACAAGTTTGATCCTAAGACATGGAAGCTGCCCATTTTCTTTCATAACTTGCGAGGTTACAAATCTCATTTTATTTTGCAAGCATTTAACCAACGCCTTCAGGGTAGCATGAAATCGCACAGTCATCAGAAAAGTACATGTGTTCATTTTAAATAACATGGTCTTTCTACGACTCTATGCAAAAACATGATGGGCTCATTAGAGGCACTGGCTATGTCCTTAAAGTCCTGCCCATACGGAAGAATATTTTGACTCAACGCTGTTAGAAAGGGTTTTTTTACCCTTATGAGACATGAACATTTGGGAAAGGTTGACGAAGATACACTTCCGCCTAAAGGCGCGTTCTTTTCTAGTCTTAGAGGATAAGGACATCAGCGACTCCGATTACCGGCATGCTCAAGATGCTTGGAAAAAAGTTAGATTGTAAAACGAGGGGAGACTATCATGATCCTATTTAATGGCAGATGTATTTTGTTGGCGGCCCGTCTTTGAAAATTATAGAAAGACCTGCATGAAACATTATAGTTTGGATCCCGCGCATTATATTTCTGCGCCCGGGATGAGTTGGGACGCTTTCTTAAAGTTTACTGGAGTACAGATTGATTTATTGTCAGATTTACCAAAAGATTCAGATGATTGAAACCCGGATTGCGTGGAGGAATTAGTATGGCGTCGCATCATTTACTGTAAAGCAAACAACAAATACTTGGACGACTATGAACCGAATAAAAGGTCTAATATCTTATGTATTTAGATGCAAACAATCTGTATGGTTGGGCAATGGCGCCAAACATTCCATTACGCAACTTTAAAAGTAACCCGGTACAAAAAATATTCAAAAGGCATTAAAGTGGTTGAACAGTTTAACGCCCGATCAACGCGTGGTTTCATTCTAGAAGTTGACTTAGAATATCCTCATGAACTCCATGACCTGCATAATGACTAACCCCTTTGCAGCAGAAAGTCTAAAGTGAATCCAAGAGAGCCGCCTAAACTTGTGCCTAATCTTCGGGGCAAAAAAATTATGTCGCCATTACAGACTTCTACAATTTTATTTAAGACACGGTTTGAAGTTGACGCTGTTCATCGCATAATTGCTTTTGATCAAGAACAGTTTTATGAAACCATACATCAGGAAGAACACTGATCTCAGAACTAAATCCGCAGATGCTTCAGAAAAAGACTTTTTCAAGTTGATGAAAAAACAGCTGTTTTGGAAAGACTATGGAGAATCCGCACAAGCGCAAAGATGTCAGATTGGTCACCAGAGAGAATGAGCAATAAGCTGACTTCAAAACCAATTATCAGGGCTTCAGAAGATTTCATGATCAGCTTTTGGCATAATGATGAAAAAAAAGAAAGTCAAATTAGACCCAAAACCCGTTTTTTTTGGGTTTACTGTTTTAGAATTATCAAAGCTTTTGATGTTAGAGTTTCTTTATGACTACTTTAAGCCCTCGTATCCCGAAATCCAGAGTACTTTACACAGATACAGATAGTTTTGTTATAGATATCCCTACTGAAGACATCTATAAAAGACATGGAAACCGAAGGGCTAAAGGGCATGCAGGATGGTATGACACGTCCGATTATCCTAAAGATTCGCCTTTACATTCAATTACTAACAAGAAGGTTTTAGGAAAGATGAAGATGAATTATCTGGAAAGGTGATCAAGGGGTATGTGGGGTTAAGGTCAAAATGTACAGTATTTCGAGCCAGGAGAAAATCATTAAGAAAACAAAGGGAATATCTCGCAGCGTTGTGCAGTCAAACATATCACATGACAACTACAAAAAAGCATTTTTTGGCAATAAGACTTTTCATCATGACAACGTAAAACTTTCGATCTAAAACTACTGAGAAACAACACAACTGTTGTAACAAAGAAGTCATTAGATAGAACAAACACAAAACGGGTGTTTGTTAATCCAGAGTTTTCATAGCAATTGGGCACTGGAGAACCGTAAATTAATTAAAGCGGAACTGTGCCTGGCGGAATTATCTGCAGTTCTTCTTTCACAAAAGATCTTGAGGGGCGGCTGTTTTGTTGTGTCAGTTTCTCGTAAATAATACACGGGCGGATTCATCTTTACAATTTTTTTTTATTTCATATGGATCAACACTCCAAAAACCGGATCGGTTTTCCCTGATGCGAGTTGTCCCCTTCTGCTTCCCCCCGGGAAATAAAGGTACCTTACTTTAAACCAAACGGGAATAGTTGCTGGATGAAGACTCTCCTTCAACAACATTTATTGTTTTTCTTTTGATTGCTGTACTGGTTTTAGGCCTTTAAATTCTTCATTATTCATTGCGCGCAAAAATTTAGGCAGTCTTCTAACCCATTCTGTGTTGCGAGAATTGTCAATCAGCTCTCTGTGATACTGTAGGAGAAAAGTCTTTCAGCTAACCCGTTTTTTAAAGTTTTCAACTAAAGCCTGTGATCTATGAACTCCTGGAATGCCTCTTTTAATAGTAACTCTGTGTTTTAACAATAATTGATTCACTTGGCCTTTTAAAATTTTTTTCCATCTCGACTTGAATTTATGCGAGGGAAAGTTAAGGGGCCTCGCTGGTTATAATCAGCTGTATGGCAACAGCAACGCAGAAGCACTTTTTGTGTTAATGGTTCTGCATCTTTGTACCTTGAAGCTATGTCAATGGACTGTGAGTGCGTACTTAAATCTTTTTCGTCTAATCCTATCAGAGGGTTTAAAAATAGAAGATCCATTTGATGGGTGTCGTTCGGTATTGCGTTCACAAAGTGTGGTCTCTGTATTCGTCTAGGCGCTGGTAAATAAATTTGCCAAATCGCTTGTTTAGATAACCATTCTTTTGCTGTTTGTTCACTGACTCCAGCTGCTTGGCTTAGCTTTTAATGCTGTGATGCCCTTCCAATATCCTTTGGGCGAATAATAAATTTTGTTCATTTTTTATTCAGCCAATATTATGTGCAACAAATACACGCGGTCATACCAACGACAATAAACGCGATTTCTTGCATCTTTTGTTTTTCTGGATGGTTGATAAAAGTCACTGAATTTTGGTGGGGGCAATGTCTGGATGGTTTGCCTGTTACTAGATAATATTGTTTTATTGCTTGATCAACATTTTTAAATGTGTAAGCTGCATGCCCTGTTCTTTCAGTGTGTCATTAATAAAATCTAACTGCTCAAGTCTCTGCTTTCATAGGCGTCTTGTGCAGCTGCTAGTTGCTCCATAGCTTTGTTATGTACTTTTTCTCGCTGTCATTCCCCAGTTTACTAAATGCGAAATTACTTCCGCTAAAAGCAAGCGCATTCACCACAGCGCCGCCTATCATTATTGCGAGTGAAGCCATTTTTTATAAATGTATTTTTTTCTTACATATTTATATTGTCTGGAATTATTCCTTGCTTGACTAGAAAAATCTTTCGTGGCAACCGAAGCTGCAATGATAGCAATCAGCTTTGCGAATCCTCAAAGTCTAGTTGCCAAGATCTGCCGGTTTTATTTTTAACAAGCTTTACCAAGCATTGAGTATCCTACACTTAGCCCTCCAATAACAGCAGATGGTAGACAAGGATGGGTAACAGTTTTTTCGGTGCTCATTTTTTATAAAATAACATAATTTATAATTATTAAAAAAGCAGTGAACAGTGATATTCTCCTACAGCTACAAGCACCTAAACCTCCTGAACTTATGGAATGACCAAGTTGATGACCAGCTATTAGTGGCCCCAAAAAAAGAGAGGCTGTATTCTTAGGCAGTCATGTGAAAAACAAAACAGTTCCTCGAAACTGAAATTCACCATAGAACAGATTCACAGAGTCGCCGCAAGACATTTTAAAGTATCATAACAGGGATGAAGCGGCAAGCTGGGGTCTAGAATGGTAAAAAGTGTGGGGCAAACGGTTCTTAGTTTGTACACCTAAACTAGTGCAGTAATTTGCTCCCATGATTCTGAACAAGATCTTACGTATGAGTTAAACGCAAGATCCAGTTTTAACAAAGTCTTGTAGAGTCGCTAGGATGTGATCTATCTTACAGATTTGGAACATTGTTTATGCGCCAGCGATCAGGGATTACAACTTTTAATCAAATAGCTATTATGTTCCCTTAGCAAGAATGAACGAGCTGGAAAATCATCAGAACCATAATCAGGTGAAGAAAGTAACCAAGCCAGAACATCAGCAGACAACCGCTGAATCAGGTGAAGGCCATTAAAAATCCGGGCGTGTTGAAGGCGGGAAAAAAATTAGCAGAGTGGGGAACAGACAAAAAAAAATATTGTTACAGCATTATGAAAACATAACACCGCCAACGCCACAACAAGTTGAGTTCAATCCAGCTATAAAAAACTCCATGTGATTTCAAGGCCCCA
Source organism: Conus ventricosus (assembly GCA_018398815.1). Lineage (NCBI taxonomy): Eukaryota > Metazoa > Mollusca > Gastropoda > Neogastropoda > Conidae > Conus > Conus ventricosus. Next base: position 12,618 of record JAFLJL010002535.1, on the reverse strand, counting down.
ATCTTCATTGGAATATTGAACATAAAACTGTTGCCATTTTGTGGCGCCCTTGCTTGCTGTTGGGGCAGTTTTATTAAGAGGCGTATAAAAATGATACACAAAGGCAACAGAAACGAAGAAGTTAAAACAACCTAACCGTATAAATACAGAAACAGACAACTGCACGCCAAAACCGCCAATAACAAAGCAACATTTTTGATCCAGTTCAAATGGAATTATATGGGTATGGGGGGTGTTTAATGATCATGGCGTATTATAAAGTGATGGGTTCAATATATAAAGACCTGGAGTCCTATAAAAGACTATTGCCATAAACCAAATTGTAATCAATGCGGTTGCTTCGATGTAAAACCTTCCTTAAGATTTATGGCAGAAAACCTGAGCAAGACATCCTCAACGATGACGGTTTTTTAGGCGTGTGTTGTAGCATCTTAGACATTTACTATTTAAGATAAAAACAATGGATTATGTAATTTTTTTGATATTAAAGAAACTTAAATAAAGAACTTGTTGTACTTAGAGGATTGACTTAGTTATGATCTTAGGGTTAACTTGGGTAAAAACTTGAGAGTGACTTGGGTGACTTAAAGATGACTTAAGTAAAACTTGTAAATGACTTGAGATGAACTTGTGAATAATACCTTGAGGATGACGTGTGACTGACTTGAGGATGACTTTAGTAAGAACTTGTGAATACTAAGGATACTTGTGAATACTTGAGGATAACTTTTAAGATGACATGAGATTACTTTGAAAATACTTAGGATGACTATGGAATGACTGAGATACTTAAGTGTTGCGTGCGAGGGTGGGGGTGGGGAGACTGCGTGCGAGGGGTGGGGAGGGGGCGGACGTGCGTGCGGGGGGTGGGGGTGCGCAGAGTTACCTCCCTTAGTGTCCGCACATAGCAGTACAGGCGAGTACCGTAGCCCTCTTTGCTACTATAAATGGGCGTCACCGCATGAACGGCTATTAAGCAAGTACAGACAGTACCGTTCAGGCCCTCTTGCTACTATACATAGGCGTTACACCGCATGAACGTGTATTTATAGCAAAACGATTTTTACCGCAGCCCTCTTGGCTACTATAAATAGTCGGATCCCCGCATGAACGTTATTTATAGCAAGGTGGATTTACCGCAGCCCTCTTGCTACGAAAATAAGGCGTTTCACGAGGCAGTGAACGCTATTTATAGTTAGCAGTCAGCAAGCAAACTTCACCGCAGACCTCTTGCTACGAAAATAGGCTTTCCAGCATGACGGCTATTTATAGCAGCAGTTCAGCAAGTGCTAACTTCACCGCAGGTTGCCATCCGCCAACAAAGATTTCATTATACATTCCTCTTGCACAAAAAAAGTTTATATACCACACCGCCTCACCGTCATGTCTCAGTTGGGTTTTGACATTGAAACATTGTTTGCGGCCTTACAAGCAGTGACCCTTACTCAGAGCAGGATGGATGTATTTTCTATCGCCAAGTTTTTAGTAAAAAGCACCACTTTGTTAAAAAATGGGGAAGCAGGTCATCTATCAGTCCCGAAACGATATCCAAGCCATCAACGTATCTCTTCAGTAATATTGCCCCAAAGTCTTTTTCTAAATCACTTGTGGGAACCAACAAGCTTGCAAGGTAGGCTGTGTAGTTCGTTAATGGGTTAGTTTCCGCGTTTTTCTTTCTCGCCCACCTTCCAAAAACGCAATACTGGCTCTTTGGCTTACAAGGTAAAACACAGCGCTCACCACCTAATTTTCTTTTGTTTATATCCTCCATCATAAGCTTGTATATGCATATGATCCTCCCATAACACAAGTTGTTCCTCTGTAAATCAAAGCACGTCCGTCTCCATTAGAAGCCATGGCTAAATGGCCGGCTCTTGCCAGCGTTAGTAGTGTGACGTGGAGTGTCTACGTGACAATCTAGAATATTCGTGAAATCATTTGCTGATGTAATAATGGGCAAGTTGCCCGAGCGCACTTGCCCAGGTAAGAGAACAAAACGCAGTAAGCTCGCAGGCATGGTTTATTGATTTTTTTGGTCGCAACATAGGAAAGACCAAAGTGCAAAACGAGCCCTCGGCTTGCCTGTGTTCAATCTATCGTGCATACCTGTGTGTTGGGTTGTGTGGTGTGTGTGTTGCATGGGTGTGTGTGTGTCTGTCGTCTCTCTCTCTGTCTCTCCTCTTCTCTTCTGTCTGCGGTGATTCTCTCTCTCTCTCTGTCCGCCACAGGAAAAGGCGGCGTTAAGGCCACTTTCGCCAAAACCCGGTGGTTTGGAGCAAGGAGCCCAGGATTGGTAAAAACTGTTCCACTATAAGCCATGGTCCTAATTCATCACAGCATGCTTCCCTTCTTTCTGTCCGACGGAGTTAACGCGGCAAGTTTACTCCTACACCAATAGCAGATTACAAATGCAGTAGTCAAAACCCCATGAATGTTTCCAATCTTGTCGTGTAGTGTAAAACACAAAAACATTCACTGCGCTGTGGATACAAACGCCTAACCCGTGGGGAGGAACCGATTTCGATTTGGACTCTCATTTGTTAACTAACTCCAACATACCTGGCTGTCACCACAACTGAACTGAGTCCCCGCAGCCTGGACTTGGGTAGGTGAACTAACGAGACTTTCTTCAGAGTTTTGGTTGGCTACCCGCGCTCACACAACTGGATACGGTGTACAGGGAACACCAGTTAACCGACCTAACCCAAGCCGGTGTTTTCAGTATACTTGCTCCGGCAAGCGAATTGTTGTAAAAACTGGAAATCGGACAAAAAAACCGGTCCGTCACATGATTGCCCACGTGCTGCTTGATGGATGGATGTTCTGATACTAGGTGAAGATGATTAGTGTTTCTGATGGTGATTTCTGGTTGACTGGTGAGATATAGTTTTCTGAGGTTGATGTTCTGGGTTACTGGACAGATGATTAGTGTTTTCTGATGGTTGATGTTTTCTTGGTTGAGTGGTCAGATGTGGTGTGGTGTTCTGGATGATGGATGTTCTGGTTGACTGGTGAAGGATTATGTGTCTGATGGTTGATGTTCCTGGATGACTGGTGAGATGATTAGTGTTTCTGATGTTGGATGTTCTGGTTCACAGGTGAGATGATTAGTGTTCTGATGGATGGATGTTTCTGGTTGAACTGGGGAGATGATTAGTGGTTCGGATGGTTGATTTCTGTTGACTTGGGAGATGATTAGTGTTTCTGAGGTTGATGTTCTGGTTCACACGCGGTGAGATGATTAGTGTTTCTGAAGAAAAGAAAAGAAATAATCCAACGTCACGCCGTATAATACGGAAATTCCTGCCTGTACGAGGAGAAACTATCCAAGTTTTAATCTCAACAAATTGCAAGAAAAGTTAGCAGCGCAAACACACACATCAACACACAACACAGCACACACAACACACACACACACACACACACACACACACACACACAACACACACACACACAGCACACAACACATCACACAGAGGCATGATGTATTCTGTAACTGTAATAAAGCCGTACATACGTTTACATGCAGGCACCCACGTGTGCTCGCAGGCATGCATCAACACAGACTAACAGAGAGAGACACAGACACACAGGGCCACACACCCACACACACACACACACACACACACACCACACACACACACACACACACACACACACACACACCAAAACACACACACACACCCACACACCGCACGCGCGCGCGGCGGGGCTCGCGCGCGCGCGCCGCGCACGAGTGGCGCACACACCACACACACACACTCCCACCCACACGCCACACACACTCCACTACAACTAACAACTACTTACTACGTACTACTACTACTACTACTACTACTCCTACTACTACTACTACTACTACAACACTACTGTGAAGAGATTTATACAAATACCTCGTGAGTCAGCTGAGAACATAGATTACTGCAGCCATTTCATCAATTAGTCCTCCTTAGATTTCATCGTTATGTCTCCCATGTAATATAAGTATACATAAAGGATTGATAGCCAGAGTTTAAAGGAAAACGAATATAGCTAAAGCAACATTGAACTTCTCCAGGGATTTGGAACATTAGTCAATCGCCAGCCTTCCACACAGGCCTATGGGAATCCAGCACATGAATCTGTCACAGCTAATACGGATCAAACCACCGCCGGGCTATGGTCAATCTGGGACACTTTGGTAGTTTTGTTTTTAAAGCATTGCGCTTACTGACCAAAAGAAGAGGGTTTGACCAACACAGATCAGCAAGAATAGGGTGAAAATTAAAATGATCATTACACTGACGGAATACAATCTTCCTTTTGAACTCTGGTCCCTGGTAACGGCAGTGGCGATCAGATACCTGACATGTACTGTACAACTCCAGTGTCTTGTGCATCGGGAGTATAAAGGGAACACAGCTCAACCAGCCCCGAATCACCAAGTCAAGAGACAAGCACTGACGCTGACGTTTTCCTCAAGTCGCAGAGTGCTGACTGGAAAGCGAAGAACAAAGACCGATCCAGTGTGATGAGGCAGATGACAGAGCTTATACTTCACTGGACAGGAGAGACAAACAGCCGGCCACATGACCGTCACACTTTTGTCACGTGTCGTCACGTTGAGAATACTGTCTCGGATCTTTCAATCAGCAGCTCCAATCAAGGTGATTAGAGTCCCATCAGAAGTCACCATGTCATTTAATGACAAACACAGTGTAGCCACTCACAGTGGTCCTGTGTCCTTATATCAACGTGCGACAGAAAGGAGAACTGGTGCCGGGGGGACAGGAGACAACCAGGCCATAATCCACAGAACCACACGATACGTCCGACGACTGCACCAAGTCTTCACACAGGAAATCTCGTCTTTGGGGGCATGACAAGAACTGCTGTCAACGCCAGGATGAAGAACTCATTGCCAAACACATTTTGTTTTATATTTTCCTGTGGAATGAGCTTAAATTGCTAAGATGGTGTGAAAAGTGTCCACTGGAATGTATTACACAGGCTGCCGTCCAGTACAGTTCAGCCAGTTGAGGTAATGACTGAAAACTGGCGGAGGAAAGTGTGAACAGATGTCGATCAAATTCCATTTCCTGTATTCTTAAAAGGACAAAAAAAGGCATGAGGTCAAACAGTGTGAGTGTGGGGTGTGTGACAGGTCACCGACTGTCAGTCGTTTTGCTGGACAGCAGAGGACTTGTCATTAAACCAGTGAGGTGTGAGATGCCCAGACACGGAACAGTGATTTCCAGATGTTCCCTGGTGAAGGAAGGAGGACAATAGCTTTGCTTCAGTTGTTACCACTGAGGTCAGGAACTTTCATTTCAATTCAGGCTGTGTATGTTAGGTATGTTGACTGATTGAACACTGAGCAAAGACGCAGGTAAATAAGAAAGGTAATTGAGGGCTGACATCAGACAGCGTCATGCAGAAACCTGTGGCGTCCAGGGAACGGAGCAGGGGAATTGAGCTTGCAAGAAGGATGAGCACACTGAAATTGGTGACCCTGAACATTGACACTCCAAGGACAGGTCATCCCCACACACCACTTCAAGCGTCATGCTTTTGGACAGTGAGACCAGGCCGTCCACATGAAATGATCACAGAGCAAACAGATCCCAGAAATTCTGCTCGAAAAAACCTGACATGTCATGTCCTCACATCCCCCTCTTCATCCTGGGGTCATACGTCGTACATTCCATTGCAGCGGTTAAGACACACACAGTCCATTGACCTCACCAGACAACGGTAATGGCTGTCAGGGCAGGACTCATTTGACTTCATGGGGATTGAAGTGTACGCTCCTTTGTCCGTGTTTAAACTGATAAGACCAGGGAGGAACGAGGACGGCAGAGAACGGGCACCCTCTCACATAATCAAGTCTTGCTCAACAGATTCATCCAAGCAGTCAAAGAACTGGTCACATCCGTTCTGGGTTGAAGTGCACACACTGACCTGTTGGGACACGTGAATTTCTTCACACGAAGGTGAATGATTAACAGAACCGATTCATCCTGTTGTCATCGCAGTCATAACAACGTCACACCACCAGTTAATGAAAGACAGGCCGCTTATCACTGCATGCCAACAAGGAGGTCAGAGTGAACTGAGAATTTGCTGAATCAGGCTGTCTTTGTCAACTGGCTGACGTGTGGTAAGGAAAACCACAAAATACATCAGTGTGACAAAAGTCTTTATTGCGACCAGGGTCCCAAGAGAATCATGGTGTTAAGTCATGTGGCCTATCACGGCATAATAGTTATAGAACTGTTGTCTTGTGGGTTTGCTACTAATGTGTAAGAAATATGATTTTGAGTGATAAGACCACCCATCCCCTTGAACTTCCAAAGAATGAACACATTGCACCACCATACCCTCGGAATTTACAGTCATCGTGGAGGCCAATTTGTAATCTGGTTAACAAAATCATTCAACATTGGACAAGGCCTGCTATTCACAAAACGATCTGACCAAATTGATTTTAACAGTATGGTGAAGAACAGTTTTATTCTTCGTTGATTAAACAAAACCGTACACAAGCGCAGTGGCTTATATAGAAAGGATAAACCAACCAAATATAAACAGCCGCTTGTCCTCACAGTATGTTATTATTCAAGCGCGCGATCCCAGTGTCTCACACAGGTAGGGAAGGTCAGCTGACCACCCAGCTGAAATGCCGTAGTCACTAGCTAGTTTCTTGCCTTTTCTTTCAGCACCGAAAACTATTTAGTTCCCACCCAATTTGCTGAAAAGAATATCTACCATTACAACTTTGGGCCTAGAGTGCTGAATTTGCTAGATGTATAGGTACAGAATTTGCTGGACTGTAAAATGGCAGACACGTCCCCCAGAAAGGCACAACACACACACACACAACACACACACACGCGCGCGCGCGCGCGCACACACGACTCCACGGCACGCACGCACCGCACGCCACGCCACGTACGCACGCACGCACGCACGCACACACACACACACACACACACACATACCCACACACATCACACAGCCCACACACACACACACACACACACACACACACTACACACACCACACACACACACACACACACACACACCGCCCGGCACTGCACGCACACACACACACACACACACACCACACACCCACACAGCCACACACACCCACACCACACACACACACACGCACACGCCACGACACCCACACCAACCTTAAGCTTCTCCAATGGAATTTTCGCTCCATAACAAAAAATATATCATACTGAATCAACATCTTGGAATAAATAATTTTCAATGTTTTATAATTACAATTACTAAGTCAACAGCGATAAGCTACCACATTTACCTGGATTCTATCACCCCCCAGTTTATGAACCAAAGTGCGGACCGAAACAAACAGCTATATATGGTGCGCGAAGGGCTGGAGTTTTGCAAAGAACTCCACACAGTATCCATTAACAAGCCCTTCTGCTTCATGCTGGTGCAGAATGGTCAAATTACTTCTTCTTTTATATTGAACATTGCCTCAGTTTCCTTCCAAAGGGGGACTGATAGGCAATACAGAATGTGGCGATAGGGGGGGTGCCAGACCAAAGAGACAAATGGGTTATTGGGGGAGGAGTATTTTTAACGCACATGCTCCTTTTTGGGACAGGCTGCTCTTAGATTACAAGAATAGGATATTAGATAACATAGCTGATTCTAATCTATATTTGCAAATAAACGAATATTACTCGCATCCAGATATAAGCCACACCTAACCCGCTCACCATTGATTAAAACCTTTACATCTCCATCACTTGTAGTAAACTCCACTGTGGAAAACAGAGATAATCCACTGGGAACGAGATTCATATTGCCAATAAGAATATCGTTTGACCAGGAAATCTTCAGAAGAAATGATTCCTAACTATATTTACCAAAAAGCAGATTGTCGTTTTCAAACCATCTTAACAACATAGACATAGTGTTCTCACTAATGAAAACGTGGATGAACCAATACACTGCATTTTTGTAAATATATTTTAGCAGCAGCTGACGAAGACGATCCCCGAGATAAAAATCACAAAGTCCAAAATAACATAAGAAATATATGGTGGAAAACAAATGTGAAACTAGCCAATAAAAAGGGAAAAAAGGAAAGATTCAAGATTTATTGGTCAAAGAATCAGCAAGTAGTCATAAAGAAATGAAAAGGCAGAAAGGAAAGTATCGATGTCAGAGATGACGCAAACTGCTGCATTGGAATGAAATTTTTGTAACCTGCTCTGAAGTTAAAATCATAAAGATATTGGTAAATGTGGAGGAACTGAAAGATATGAAAATGGATTAACATCGACACGTACACCTATAACAATAAGAACGAAACAGTCTTTCCTAGGCTGATGAGAAGCAGAAGTCTTTGTAAACATATTTGCTAAGGTAAGCCGCTCTGAAGGTCGGACAAGGTACTGACCAAATCGACAGAGAGAATGAAATGACGGTAGTAAAAAGCAACTGAATAATCTACCAGCCGCAATAGTAACAATATCAATGGCTCCTAAACTATCCAAGAAGTAAAAGAAGCCATTAGAATCCAACCATTAAGAAAATCAACTATTGGTCTAGATGCAAATCTCTAAATCAAATGTTAAGAAATTTGCCCTGAACATTTCTAGAGTTTCTTCTTAATTATTTAGTACGTGTTGTGGAGCAATGGTTTATGCCAAAAATATGGAAACAGTCGATTATGTGTTACGCAATTCATAAGCACGGAAAATCTACAGAGGATCCTAAGAATTATAATACCCATTGCATTAACTTCACATGTATGTAAACTTTCAGAAAGAATTTTTTTGAATAGACTTGTAATTACTGCGAAAAATATAATATCATACCAATCAATCAAGTGGTTTCCAGAAAGGTCGACCCCAACTACAGAAATGTTAGTAAAAATTTAAATCAACAAATATAAAGAAACAGTTTGCTAGACGAAAAGGTTGTTCTTGCTCCCTTTTTTCGATATAATAAGGCTTACGACCAAGTTTTGACATTTTCAGCTATTGAATAAACTTAAAAACATTGGCTTGACAGGAAACATATACAATATGTCAATGTTTTCTAAAGGATAGGGTAATAAGAAAAGAGGAGGAAAAACATATTCCACAAGTAAATCCCTTTCATGGGAATCCTCAAGGGTCCAGTTATTAGCGCCACTTCTCTTCTCGTTATTATGCATGATTGCAAACAATTATCAAAAAAAGTTGTTCTTGTCCAATATCAGATGATATATGCATGTGGAGGATGTAACGTTAAAAAAGAAAACTTCACAGCGGGGATATAAAATTCGTCAAAAAAATCTATCAAGGAGAACTAAATAAGATGGTGGATTATATGAAGCTAAATGGATTAAGTCTGTCAACCGAAAAAAAAAATATGATTCTTTTTAACAGTGGATCTAACCAGAAGGTATGCCTGTTTCACATTGGATGATAATTCTCTAGTACGTTACAGGATCAAATTTCTAGGAGTTTATTTTACATCAAATTATCATGGAACTTTCTATCGAATATTTATTAACAAAGGCGAAAAAACATTAAATTTTTCTAAAAAATTATTTCTAAAGAAAAAAGTGGGAGCAAGATCCAGCTAATTGATTACTCTATGTAAATCGTTAATGAGATAAAAAATAACTTATGCCCAAGAAATATTCTTTAACGTGCCTAATTTTATCTTTTTACAAAATTGCAAGTAATTGAATGTAAGGCGTTGAAATTAGCCCTTGGACTTCCTGTGCACGCATCATCGTCACGTACATATCTTGAAGCTCAGGTACTTCTTCTAGATGATTATAGGATTTAACATGTTGTAAATTTGTCATTAAAGTACAGCTAGAAAAAACACACATTAAATCAGAAATCAAAATAAGATCAGATTTTGATTTTCGAAAGAGCAAAGTCTATAAATTTAATCAAATAACTATAGCAATTTATACATGAAAAATAATTTCAGATTCTGGGGTTTCTTTAGAAAAAAAATTTCTTCCCGACCATCTTTTTGTCCTATTCCACCCTGGGAACTTACAAAAGCCCATTTTGATATTGATCACAACATCAAAAAAGATGAAAAATATCAATATGCTAGCAAGTTATACTAAGTGTCCTTTAGGGACGAGAAAACACTAACCAATAAAAATATACACATATGGTTCATGTATTGGTAAGCAAACAGGTGTGCATTCTTAATCCCTGACTTGAGGTGAGAAATCTTTTTACATTGGAATTTTAAAAATATCCATATTACAGCTGAATTAGCAGCAATCTCATGGCTTTGAATTTCCTTTTAAATTTCCCCAAAAAAAATATTTCAAGCTCTGTTTTGTGTAGATTGAAAATCAGTCCCTTTAGGCGATAAAAGATTTTCATTTGCATAACTAGGCCTGAAATGATTATTGAGATAAGCTGTTTGATCCATATGCTTATTGAAGGAGGCACCCCGTTTTCCTTTTGTTGGATTCCTTCACACTGTTCCCTTTTTTTACAACGATAAAGTAGATAGGGGGGCTAAGCGTGGAGCAAAACATGTCTGTGGTTCTGAAGATGTTAAACTCCTTTATCGGTACATGAGCAGTTGCAATTTAGTTAAAAATTATTTCGAAAACTTTCAAAGATAGAATGATAGAAAATGACAATCAACATTAGTTTGATATTTTTTATATTAAAAAACATTCAACATAAAGTTAGTTTAAAAATTTTACTTTCATTGATGTTATAGGTGGAAACTTGATGCTTTTAAAAAAAATATGTTTAAAAACATAGTATGTTTATGTAAAAAGAAATAACACGTGATCATATTGTTTACTGTCAAGACATGAAAAAAAAATTCCAGTGTTGAGGCCAAAATAGTGCACAGGCCATCTTTGAGTCACCAGCTCTAACATATGAGTTTTTTTGTATGCTTAGAGCGCACTCCTTGGGGAAGTATTTATAGGTTCCTTTTCTGTGTGTGGGGCGGGAAGGGGGGATATGTGTGGGGAAGGAAGATGGAATAATGTACAAAACTCCAAAAGTGACAATGATTAGAAAGTTTTTAAATTTCTGTGCCAGATGTTGTTAATTAGTTTGTTAAAATGTTTAGCTTTTTTCCCTTTCAAACATATTTGAAAAATTCAAGTGTTTTGTAATTACCATTATTATTCATTAAGCACTCATATAAACACCACATATGCACACAAACATACTCAAACACACTGCATACACACACACGAGCACACGCCCCAACCGGCCAGCACATTTCGCTCTTTCTTTCCCCCTCTCTCTCTTTTCGGCACGATTTTTTCCCCCGTCTAATATCACGTTTAGTGGGAAAAACGTTAAATGAAACCACCACCCCACACACCACACACACAACACACACACACACACACACAACCACACCACACCAAAGCCCCCGGGGCGCGCCTTACGCACGACGCACGCACGACGCACACTGTTTTAATGATTCCTGCTTGCAGAGCTTCTCGTTTACGTTGCACTTGATTTCATTAGAAAGAATTCAAAATGAAGCCAAAGACTGATCTTGGGAGCTACAAAAGACACGTCCATTGAAATTGTTTTGCCTGTCCTGCTGATTTTCTTCAGTGAAAGGGCAACGCAAGCTAGATCAGGTGAAGGCGTATCTTGGGCACTTAACCCCCCCCCACCCCCCCCCGCCACATGAGGCAGAGTAGGACGTGGAAAATCGTGGATGGAAAGAAGTTTTGTGCCTTCAGTATCCCAATTGTAAACATAATTCAAAGTTAGGCTCTGATTGGTCGAAAGAAGATTGTGTAAATGTTTTTTTGAAAAAAAAATCTGTTTAAAGCATATAAAGAATTTGGAGAAGTGAAAAGTCAAAACTATGAAAATTCTGCTCTGAACCAGGTTCGTAACAGTCATACTTAAGTTGGAAAACATCAGTTGATTTAAACATTGGATCTGAAAAGTTTCTAGAATAGGACACTTGTCGGAAAGGTAATGCAACTTTTTTTAACGTACCCGACTTTCACTGAAAAGCATGACTTGTTAAAACGATTTTGTATTAACATTTGGGTCATGTGTGCTATTAGATAATATGCTAAAGAAGTAGGACTGGATAAATTTTAACAAGTATCCCTTTCATTCCCAGAGGAGGCAAACTATCATAACGATATCTTAAGGAAGATGCAGTTGAACCCAAAGTTTTGGAAAATGTAGAAAAGCCTTGAAACTGAAGCGTGTTGGGACAAAGCATTTAAGAAGATTAGACATATAACTATCTGAAAAACAAACTGGTTTCGAATTTAGATTGATTCATAGATCTTAGGACCAAGCGAACTCTACAGAAAATGAATATAACTGACTCTGACATATGTTTTTTGTTATGACCAAAAAAAAGGGAAAATACCCTTTTTGTTTTTAGACATTCGACTGCTGAAAACTTTTTGAGAGCGTTCAGGGGTTCGGTAAAAAAAAGGTATACCAACACAAATTGATCACTTACAGAAAAGATGTAATCAACGAGCTGAAAGCGGTGCTGCCCCTATTCCCTGTCTCCCATTTTGTGCTGTTATGTTCACGTTCCAGTGTGTGTTGTGTTTGCCGTCATCTCCCGTACGTCTTTTTGCTGCCTCTATTGGAAGGATGGAATGCAAACA
>JAFLJL010002534.1:2500-17500 GCA_018398815.1 Conus ventricosus | reverse complement strand
CCACCGTCTTCACCCCTCCACAATATTTCCTATCCCTAACCCTTTTCCCTCACTTCCCCCAGCCTCTCCAACTGCCTCTTTCCCCTTCCCCTTGCCCCCCCCCCCCCCCCCCCCCCCTCCTCCACCCTCACCTTCACCTCAAAACCTCTGTCTGGTGTTGATAACCTTTGGCTTTCATATTTTTCAAATTGAATCTCGATTCCACCCTTGTCTCTCCAATTCGCCTTGTCCCGTAAGTGACACTATGTGTGTGTGTGTGTGTGTGTGTGTGTGTGTGTGTGTGTGTGTGTGAGTGTGTGTGTGTGTGTGTAAGTGTGTGTGTGTGCGCGCGCGCGCGCGCTCGAATGTGTGTGTATGTACGTACTCGCGCACAGGTGCGCGCGTGCAAGTTCATGTAGGAGGGGGCTATGCATGCCAGCCTATATTATGTGGGATAGTATGGGGGGGGGGGGGGGGGGTTTGTCGGGGAGAGAATTGTTGTCAAGTGTCACTGCACTGGTATTTCTACCCCCACCTCTTTTTTTTCTTTTTTTTCCCCTCCAATTCAAGTGAGTGATGTTCCTTCTTTATCCCGTGGCTGTGGTTGGGTATTGTGATCTGTGTTTTGCTCAGAAAAGTAAAGTAGTGACTGCTGTACTCGTATTCAAATAAATAAAGGAAAAGGTGGCAAAAGGAGTACCTGGAGAGGGGATGTCCAACGTTTCGTGTCGTAGACACTTCAACAGGGAATGAGGGAATGACAGCTGATGATGGTTGACTTGGGTCACTGAACACAGTTTGTAATGAGTCGGCCGAATGTTCCCGAACATTTAGGCAAATTAAGGGTAGTTTTGCTGTTTTTTAAGCACTTTCCCTTTGGGGTCTTAAAGTGTGCATTCAGGCATCCCCCAGGGGGGATACCCGAGTCGTAATGAAGGGGGGGGTACTGGGGGGTTTTTTCGCTGCCCGGGGATGTGAAAAAGGATTTGGGCGACTCCCAGCCGGGGTAGAGAAGAGTGTCCACTTTGAACACGGGCTATTCACGGGCTCTCCGTGGGCCTGAAAGGAAGGCGATCGTGCAGGGGGACCGTCACGGTGGGTGACCGTCACCGCAGGCAGAGTACAGGCCCATTCAGTCGTCCTTGTTCTGGGATTGAATGGAAGCTCGGCCTATCGAGTGGTTTGGCCCTTGTTGTCTATGAGGTAGTAAATATTTAAAGCATCGTAGGGCTGGAAAGAGGTCCGGCTGTTAGTTCAAGGGTGCTGGGGGAATGAACAGAGTTTGAATAGGAGGTTTATGCATTAACCACGGGGTGCCCAAGTTTTTGTTGGCGCTAGAGCTTGGTGTGTGGTGGTAGGTGTATTTTCCTTTTGGTGGAAAAAAAAATAACTTGGGGATTTATTGGTAAAATCGTGTGATGTGTGGTCCCGGTTTCCCTTGGTTGAGCCTTTAAACCCGGGGTTTTCTTCTTTTTTTGAGAAGAATAAAGGGTGTTTTGGAAAAACCCGGGGAAGTTTTTGACTCATTAAGGAAAGTGAACTCCCCGTCTGGAGGGCTCAGAAAAAAAGCGGGGCAGGGGGTTAGCTGTCGCCTCATTGTCCCGGGGTGGGGACTTAATGGAGGTTCTGTGCCTCGGACCCGCGACGAAAGAATTGTCCCCCCGTGGGGGGACGGTGACGAAAGCTGTAGTTTTTGGAGCCTAAAACAGGGAGCTGCCAGACAACGGGGGGTGTTTGCAGCCGAGAAGACCTGGGGGGGGCCCCGACGGAAACCCCTTCAGTGGAGAGGGCGAAGTAGGGTGGGTCCGGGAGACTCGGGTGGGGGGCGACTAAAAGCTACTTCCCCGTGCCCCCCAACTGGGATTTGGAAATCGGGGGGAACACTTTGGGCGCTTCAGCTCGGGGGTCGTCGTGTGTGAAAAAACGGGTAAACAAGGAATGCTGGAAAGTTACGGACTTTTTATTTGTTTTTAAAATTTTAAAGTGTGCAAACAAAAATTGGGGAATATTGTTTTTTCCTGGCTAAGTAAAAATAACGAAAAAAGGGATGCGTTTTAAAAAAATTGTCTTATGCTGTTTCATTTTGTATGATACGATAGTTGTGTTGTGTAGTGACGGGTGGGGGCTCGGAGTCAAGTTGAAAAAAATTTGATTTTTTTTCTATGAAATTTATTGGTTTTCCCGTCACCTTTGTGGGGCCCCGATGTGAGTGACAGAGTGCGTGTGCCTATGCGAGAGCGCTTTTTGGTTGTAAAAAGCGAAATACTTTGTCTTAACCCCCTCATCCTGAATATAAAAAACTATTTTAAACCCGGGGGGAGGTCGGAGACCCGTCAAAAATTTGGGGGGCTCTCCGGGTGAACAAAAAAAGAGCCAAAATGATTTTGATTCGGGGTTTTGTTCAATTGCAAGGGTAGTAATTGTGGAAACCTAATTTTTTTTTTTTTTCTTTCTTCTTACCTGGAAAACTTTTAGTCTGTGTTGTTTTTTTTGATCTTTTCTTTTTATGACGGGGGCCTTGTTTTTGAACTTGCTTGATTTGGTTTCTGTTGGGGTTTGTTTGTTGTAGACAACTTTTGATCGTTTATTTAAAAGTGATCGTGGGAATCTCGCTTTTTATGGGTTGTATTAACTAGCTGATCGGGGTTAGATAGCTTAAAAATGTGACTGAAGGGGGGCTGAGACAATGGGCCCGCTAAAAAGAGGGCCTCATAGAAGAAGGAAAAAGCTTTAGGACTAAAGGGTCCGGAACTGAGGCAATGTAGTGGAACCCCCCCGAGTAACGACCCCCAAAAAAAAAAAGGGGAACGGGAAGAAGGGAAAGAAAAAGGGAGAGAGAAAGAGAAGGGGAAAAAGGGGGAGAGAAAAAGGGGAAGGGGGAAAAAGGGGGAGAGAGAAAGAAAGGGGGGAAAAAGGGAGGAGAGAAAAGAAAGGGGAAAAAGAGGGAGAGAAAGAGAAGGGGAAAAGGGGGAAGGGAGAAAGGGGGGAAAAGGAGGAGAGGAAGGGAAAAGAGAGGAGAAGAAAAAAGGGAAAGAGGAGAAGAACGGGAAAAAAAGAGAAGAGAAAGAAGGAGAAAAGGGAGTTTGAGTTAAAAAAATTAAAATTGGAGAAAAAAAAGGGGGCGGGGACGAAAAACCCAAAGTAAACTTTGCCCACGTGTCAGTCCCTTTAAATTGCCAAAGTTCGATGAAATCCGGACCATTTAGAGGATTTCATTTCGAAATTTAAAAAGGATTGCCAAAGATCAGGGCTTCCCCGAAGACGGGGGGCCCAAAAATTTGTCTGCGCTGCTAAACCCAAAGCTGGGATGTTTTTTTCCCTGCTTCCCACCGGAAAAACAGAAATTATGAGTCGGTGCGCGATTTTTTTTCAGAGGTATAAGAAAAACCGCCGATAGAAATGGGAAAAATTTTTCAGGGAAAACCGTTGTAAATAGGTAAACCACGTACATTTTTCTTTATCGGTTTGGGGCTTTTTTGTAAATGGATAGGTTAGGAAAATTGAACAAAATTTAAATCTTTGAGGGAGGGTCGTTGGGAAAAAATTCTTCCACTTTCGGAAGGTCTAAAGTATTTTGGCGGAAAGGAATTAGGAAGTTTAGAGGATTAGTAAAAGTTGCGACAGGTAAATCTGCCCATGACAGCGTAAGTGGTAAAGGATCAAACCATCGCCCCAAAACCCCCCAAACCACACGGTCGGGGATAAATCCCGACCCCTACAAAAAAAGAGTGGAAACTGCGATCGGAGCAGGCCCCTAGGCCCCTGGGAACCATGGGACCGACGATGCCAAGAAGGGATCGCTTTTTTTTTAAGTGCGGGCGAGAGGGTCCTCGCAAAGGACGTAGGCGAGGACAGGTAACTTTTTGTTGCTGTGTTAAAATTTGCAAAAGAAAAAGGCCCCGTACCAACCCCCAGGGCATGGTGAATGGGGGCAGCAAAGTTTACTGGACCCGGGCTAACACAGGGGCAATGGTAGACCCCGTTGGTAACGTGAAGATAACAGGGGAACCACGGTGCGATCGCAGAGGGAAGAATATCGCCCCTTTTTGGCCTATATTAGGGTGGAGTCCGTTTTTGTAAGGGACACCTTACGCGGGGTTTCAAAGGGCCCTCCCTACCCAACTTTACTGGGGGTGTGGGTACATTCTGCCAAACCCCGCATCGGTTCCAAGTAGGAAGGTAAATGTCTGGAAAAAGGGGCAACCCCCAAAAAGCGGGAACCCTTGACGCTGGGTTTTACCCCCCCAACCCTTCACCGGAGGGGGGACCCGAAAAACTGCGAGGCTGCGATACCTGACTGCCACAGAAGAGAGTGAATGAGGAACTCCTGCGAGAGGCCAAAGGGGAAGAGCCCCTCCGGAGCACAATGGCATAATTGGCGGGGGAATTTGGGGGGGGTGGTAAAGTTATCTCCCAGGAGTATGCCAAAGGAGAAAGGGGAGGGGGTCTCCCAGAGGGACATGAAGCCAAACAGGACCCCTTTTAGGGCAGCAAAGCCCCTGATAGTGTCAAAGAATTCATTGGCCAGGGTTCAATGGAGTGAAAGGGTATGTAAGGTCATGTGAAGGTGCCAACGTTGGGTCCCAAGAATACGAGACCCGCTCGTTTGGAGACCATCCCGCTCTTTGCCAGCCTTTTCCCCCCGGGTAGGGGTAGTATTGTGGGGCCAAATTTGTGCCAGCATCAATCGGAAAATGCTACTCATCACAGCGTTTGTTATGCAACACCTATGCGGTGCGGTGCCGGTGAAGAATGTAGTCAAGGCGTAAAAAAAGCTCTCCTGGGGTCGGCCCAGGGTGGGCGTCCCAGAAGAAACTTGACGGACCAAGGCCGTCTTTATTTGGGCTGGCGAATAAACCCCGGATCCTCTCGGTCGACCTTTGACGACCACTCCCTACCATCCTCAAACCAAAATGGTTTGGGTAGAGAGGTTCCCCCCACTCAAAGACAATGCTGAAAAAGTTTTTGTGAAAACCCCCCAGGACGGGACCGTTAAAAACCCAGCATTTTGTTTTCATACAGGGAGGGCCCAGGGGAGCTTTGGGTTTTCTCCATTCGAGCTATTGTTTTGGGCGGACCCCACGGGGGCCATGGCAAAACTCAGGAGATTGGACCCGGGTGATAAGGGGGAAACCCAAATCCAGACACTACCAGTAGAACAGAAATGGGGAAAGACTGAGACAGCTAGCAAACTAGCGCAACGAATCTGGCACGGGCCAAGGAAGCAAGCGCTTCTATGTCGCCATGCAGGGAAAGAACATTTGAGCCAGGGATAATACTGCTCTTGCTGCCAGAGCGCTAACAAATTCAGTTGTCCCCGGGGGGGGCCCTTTTGGTTGGAAACCCGGGGGGGGGGTGAATTACTCTATTCAGTTGCGCCCAACTGCGTTAAAAAAAATTACTGTGAACATGCTTAAGAGGTTGTGGAGGCGGAAGCCCCTAATTCCCTGGACCACCCTTGGAGGGAGGAAAGTGAGCAGGGCTGTGAACAGTCCCGGGAAAGTTCCCGTCCCCCCCTGACGGGCAGCAGAAACGTGTGAGGGCGATGTTTGATCCCCTGTCCAAGGGGGGGAGCAGCAAAAGTTCGCGATCTGCTTGCGATTCCCCGGGCACACTGACTGAAAAGACCGGGCTCCTCATCTCGCAGAGTTCCCGGTCAACTTTCTTTATGAGCAACCCGTGCGATCAAACCTATCCTCTTCCCCCTGCCCGGCAGGAACCTTTGGGAAAGATTTGAGAAATGCTGGCATTAGGGTGACGAACCCAAAGCATCACCAAAAGCTTACCGGTCGTATGGTAAGAAAAGGATGGATCAAACCCCGGGTTTGCGTAGCTACGCAGGCTGAAAATTTCGCATGCTTTTCCCAAACGAAGAAAAGCCGATCCAGGCATTTTCGCAAAATGCCAATGCCAAGGTTTTTTTTTAAGGTGGGCCCCACCCAAAGGGGTATTGGCAGATCCCTGTTAAGCCCGCAGACCGGCCGAAGCGGGGGTTTTCACCAGGCGGGACATACACCGGGCGGGTCTGCCCTGGGTGTAAGAAGCTCCTAGTGTTTTTACGGCGATGATGAGGGGATTATTGGAGCCCCTAGGGGGAAAACCCGTGGGCAATTTATGGATGTCTCTCATCGCGCAAAAACATGGAAGAGCATTGGCAGTCTGGGGAGCTTTCCCGGAGAGCTGATGAAGCGGATGACCGTCGCCCCCCAAGTGTCATGTGGGTTCCGGACACTTGATATTGACTCGTCTC
This sequence comes from Conus ventricosus, assembly GCA_018398815.1. Taxonomy (NCBI): domain Eukaryota; kingdom Metazoa; phylum Mollusca; class Gastropoda; order Neogastropoda; family Conidae; genus Conus; species Conus ventricosus. The sequence continues at coordinate 11,271 of JAFLJL010002534.1, read as the reverse complement.
AGCTTGGGGGCCCGCGTCACAGAGGGTGCCAAATGGTCGCTTAAGGGAAACGGAGAGACCAACAAAAAAAAGAAGGGGGGGAAGGGCTTTTCTGGGGGTGGTGGTTATTACCCATTGTGCCCCCTTTTAGCACCATAGCGGACTCCAGGACCTGCTGAAGAAGATGCCCCCCCCAAGGTGGGTGGGACAGAGGGGGAAAGTAGGGGGATTCCCCCGTCCTGAAGGACCATTAACTTCGGCTCTGTATTAGGCTCCAGACTTAAAAAGGATTATGCGAGGGGCGAGTGTGATTCTGGGCCTGGGGCCGTCATATCCAACCCCTATGGAGTGTTTCATCCCGTACATACGGATCGGGAAAAATGAACAGAGCGGAAAGTAAATACGCTGTTCCAAAAGGGGTGCCTCGCCATAGTGTTTGGGGTTTTTCCCGGGTTTCAAAATACTTTTATGGGGGGACTTTTGTCCCGAACCCATCACGAACCTCTGTCGCATTGGGCCCCAAACCAAATGACCCGCAGTGTTCGCGGTGGTCACTGCTACTCCAGGATATTCTATGAGAGTCGCTACATCCCGGGTGCCGAAGTACAGAAACTTTATGGAGAAAATGGGGGAGGTTTGGGGGAGTCAGGTGCAGCCAACCCCAAGGGGGGGGTGATCAGCCCTGTGTAAAAGGGTCTGACCTTTTTTTGGGGCATAAAAAAGGTGATGCCACAATGTGGTTTAGTTTGATTTATTTGCCCCGTATAGGGGGGGGTCGAGTCTATGTTTTGTATATTTTTTTTTTTTTTTTCTTGATGTTTTCCCGTCTTTGTGCTTGTTTTGTTGCCCCTTATGGGGGGGGGGGTTGATACTGTCACGTTTATGATTTTTCATTTTTCTGGTTGATACTATTTGTTAATTTGCTTTTCACGATAGAAAGTGTGAAAATGTTTTTGTTGTGAAATCAAAAAGGGAAATGTTTGATTGCATATTTGGTTTTACGGGGTGATTTTGGCCACCGCCTAAATTTTGATTTGTGTCAATAGGCTGGGCCCACCCTGAATTTAAATCTTGTTTATCATGGCTGTGCATTATTTTTAAGGGATGGAATGACTAATTAATATGTATGGACATGCTGTAGCTAATGCTATAGAGAGAGTTTGGTTATTTGTGAGCCAGTTTAGAGTTAAATTGGCACACGTTATGATGACGAAAGAGTGATCTTTGGTTTTCTGATTTATTTTTTTTTTTTAAAATTTTTGGGACTTTTTCATGTTTGAGATGTTGTGGAAGTGGTTTGAAGCAAAGGGGTAGTATTTTTACGACCCATGCAACTGAGTTTGTTTTATCCAATTGGAGAACATGTCCTGGGGGGAAATGTTGATTGGAAAAATTCTTAGGGACGGGGGTGTAATGAGTTTTGGGGGCCCATGTTCCCCAACATTTTGGCAATTAAGGTGTTTTGCGTTGGGTTTAGAGCAGTTCCTTGGGTCTTCAAGTGTGCGAATTCAGGGTCACCAGGGGGGATACCCGAGTCGTTTTAAGGGGGGGGGAGAGTACTGGAAGGTTTCGCAGTCCCCAGGGATATGACAAGGGGGTTGGCGGGCCTGCCAGTCTGGGGAGGAAAGGGGTGTCCACTTGAAACTGGCTATTCACTGGGTCTCCCGTGGGCCTGAAAGGAAGGCGAGTGTGGGCCCCCCCGGGGGGGCCCCCGGGGCCCCCGCCCCGCGCCGTTTTGGTGAAGGAGGCTGCGGCCAGAGTTTGCGCCTTGTGTCTTGGTTTTTAAAAATTAATGGAGGCTGGGGCCCTTGAGTTTTGGGGCTTGGGGTTGCTATTTGAAAGGAGTTTTTTATTAAACCCCTTTAAAACATTTGTTCCCTGCTGGGGGGGTAGGTGTTTTGGTTCCCTTGGGGTAAAAAAAAATTGGGGAATTGGAAAAAATTTATTTTGGAGGAAGGTTAGCCCTTAAACTGGGTTCCCTTTTTTTGGGTTAAGGCTTGGGGGTTGTGTTAAAAGGGAAAGTGATTCCCCCCTTGGGGGGTAAAAATAACGGGGATTATGTCCCAAAAATTTGGGGGGGGGTTGCAGTGGGGGTTCTTTGGGGCCAGAAAGAATTTCTCCCCTTTGGGGGGAACGAAAAAAGGTGCTTGGGAAAACCCCAAAAGGGGGGGGGGTTTTGCACAGAGAAAGTGGGGGAACCGCCCGGGCCCCCCTGGGGGGGCGAAAAACGGTGGGGGGGAAGGTTAGGGGGGCGCCCCAAATGTTCCGGGTCCCCCCCCTGATTTTGCCTCGGAGGAACAAGTTGTCCTTTCCCCGTGTGGGGGAAAAGGTCCCGGACGGGAAGACGGACCTTTTTTGCTTAAAAAGGGAAACCCCAAAGTGGGGTTTTTTTTCCGCAAAAAAAAATTTTAAAAACGGGGGGCGAAAAACCCTTAGTGAAGGGGAAAATAGGTTTGGAGTCGGGGGGGCTCGGAGGGTTTTGGGTAAGTTTTTTTTTTGAGGTTTCCCCCCTTTGTTTGGGGGCCATGGGAGGACAACGGGGTGCCAGCGGGCGCTTTTTGGTTGTAAGGTAAAAAGTAAAACCCCCGTCCCAAAGAAAACTTATTTTTAAAAGGGGGGGGGGGGGAATCCCTTAAGGTTTAAGGGGAAAAAGAAGGGGGGATATTGGTTGGGGGGGGTAAATTACAAAAGAAAGGGGGGGTGTTAAAAAAAAGGGGGGGGAGGGGGGGGGAAGGGGGAAGAAAAGGGGGGGGGCAGGGGGGGAAGGGAAAGGGGGGGGGGGGGGGGGGGTAAGGGGGGGGGAAAAAAAAGGAGGGGGGGGGTGGGGGGGAAAAAAGGGAGGGTGGGGTTTTTCCCTGACATTTGACCCCTGGGGTAAAGGGTGCAAGGCCGGTTATTAACTGGTTTCCATGTTTTTTCTGTAGTCCTTCTTGACGCCCCATTTCTCCAAAAGGGCTGCTTCTGAGGGGGGGAAAAGATGGTGAGGCCAAATTGAAATGGCTTCCCCACGGGGGTGTTTTTTTCCTTGAGGATGCTGCCCTTTTGTTTTTTTAAAAAACTTCGTTTAGAGATCTGTATTTTTCCCCCAATAATCTTGGGAAAAAAGGTAAACTAGAACAGATATATTTGATTTGGGCGGTGAAGTGAGACTTCATGTGAAAGCTGCGCCCGGGGGGCCTTGCAAGTTTTTGGGTCGATTAAGAAAGTCACAGGTTTTTTTGCTTGGGTTTCTTGCACGGGAAATTCCCGGGGTTGGGTTGGGGGGAATGGGGGGGGAAGGTAAGGCACGGTGGTCACAAATTTTTGCCCCTTTTGAATGCACCAAAGGGGTAGACTGAAAAATTTTTTGGAGACTGGACCCCCTTCAGAATGTAATTTGCGGAGCAGAGGTTTTTCACGGTAGTTTGTGTGGGTGGGCAGAGGGGAAATGCAGGGTCATTGTCTGTAGTCATCTTTTCCTTGTCTTGTAGGAGTGGTGTCGGGGGAGGGACGTGCTCGTTAAAGGGCCACTGAACTGTGCTTGTGGGTACCTCTGTGTGAAAAGGATCATGGCCGCTGCTTTTTTTGGTGTAATTACATCGTGCAAAAGTCTGCAAAGTCGAAGAAAGAGAATTTGGGGATTTTCTTTCATGGCGGGAGGGTGGCTTGTTTGGAAAAGGAGGTAAGTGGGCACAGTTGGTTTGTAGTGCACTGTTGTGTGGAGAGAGTGGAGGGGTTTTTTTGATAACTGTTTTTTTGATGCCCAAAAATGGGGGGAAGGGTCCGAGATTTTTATTGAATTTGATAAAGGGATAAAAGGGCGTTACATAGTCAATAAGCATTGGATTTCCCTTAGGGGTAGGTGTGTTTCCAAAAACAGTCGTCTATGAATCTTTTGAAGATTTGGTAGACGTCCAGGGTATTGAGAAAAAGATTGTGTCCAAGGCCCATAAGAGGGAGCTTGATGGGCCCATGCGCATTTCCCCTAGCAAAACCCCCTTTTATTTTTTGGGAGGCCTCGTTTTAAAAATTTGAAAGAAAAACGATTTAAAAACCCCGTTCAGTCAGGTGCAGGTGGGGTTTTGGGGCAAAGTCAAAGGCTTTGTTTAGGGATGTTTAAAAGGAGAAGTCCCTCTTTGTGCGGGGTATTAGTATATAAAGATGCACATCCATTGTGAAAAGGAAATTTAATTTCACTTCAGGGGGGGAAGTGTAATCAAAAAATCTGCAGGGGAGGTTGGTGTTTTACAAAGGGTTTGGGGGTTGGGAAAAGGGGGTTGGAAACAACCGACAAAAAACTGTGACAGTTGGCAGTTTTGGGGGGAGAGGGGGGGACGATAGGTTTCCCCGGGTTCCGCTCTGTAAATTTTTGGGATAGGTAGAATTTTGCAGTGCGAGGTTCTTTTATATGTTCTTGTTGTTCTTAGGGGGATGACCTTTGGGAAAAGTTCTTTAATGGTCTTCCCCACAGGGGTTGTTTGTTTGGTTGTTGGGGTTTTTTATGGGGGCATAAATTTGGGAATCAGGAGCGGCGTTTGGTTCTTCTTTATACAAATCTTTTCCCAAACCACAATGCCCCTCCCTTGTCGCTCTTTTGATGATATTCGGGTTTCCCTTTTCAGTTCTTTTAGGCCCGAAACCCCGCTTGGGTGGGTTGGGTTTTCTCCAGGGGGGAAGTTTTAATTTATCAATGTCGTGTTTCACTTGTCATTATAGTCAAGAGCAGGATGCCGTCCTCAACTTTTCATTTTTGAAACATTACAATGTGAGGGCACCAACGAAATCACATTTATTCTTTCATCAATAGGAATGTGTCGCGTAATTTTTTTCTGTAAAATTTTCCAGCGGATCTTTGATTTGAAAACTGTAAGGCAGAAAGGGGTGCTTTTAATCACTGCCAGTAAAATTGACAATTTTCTATGGAAGGGTTTAAAAACATACTTTAGGGGGCTTAGAATGCAACTAATTTGCAAATAATTAATTCCCCCATTTTTTAAATTTTTGGGTTTTTTAAAAGCTGCTCCCGTTTATGGTCCCTCTAAACGGGCCACATAAAAAAATTTTTAAAATGGTCTTTTTTTTGTTTTTCCAAATGAGAATTTAATAATTTTTTTTTAAAAAATTGGTGGATCGTTTTTTTTCGTTCGTATAGTTTGTGTCGTAAATTTTTTTGGGTTTGTTCCCCCTTTGGGAAAGGGTGGAAAGGCGGATTGCGTATTTACTTTTGTGTTTTGGGTTTTTTTTTTTTTTGAAAATAGAGGTATACTGATGATTTGTTGAATTATTCTTTTGCTCTTTAGCAAAAAACTGTCTGAATTTTGAGTCTTCATTTGCACAGAAACTTTTTTTTTTTTTTAAAGGGGGACAAAAATTTTTTTTGTGAAAGGTTTTTAAAAAACTCGTTCAAATAAAAATGCGTGGGTGTATTTTATGTGTATTGTTTGTGTATGCGTGCGCGACGCATGTGTGTGTGTGAGACATAAAATTTTGGAAAAGAAAGGAATACATTGGGTTCGTTTCTTTCTTGGCATACTTATGCGCATTTTTTAAATTCTTCATCATCCATCAATCGTATTCACTAATTTTTTCCCACAAACTTGGATAACTGTAGTCAAGTCATCTTTCTATCATATTTCGTCTTCAGCTGTGATCATTCCAGTCAGGCCAATTCTTTCTTCTAGGATTCCAGACATGACCTTTTTTTCTTACGAAGTGTAATAATTGTAAGCTGGTTCCCCATATCTTATTATATTATGTTTTTTTTATCACCCAGTGAAATAATTCTAATCAGATTAATCATATTTGTATCAACTGTGATAATTCCAATCATGCTAACCGCCTCTTCACCGACTGTGATCAAATTTTAAGAACAATTCTTGGCGAGTCCGCCAAAAACGTGGACAAACAAATGACAAGACAAAACACAGCGCGTTTCGACCTCTTAGGTCTTCTTCCGGCAGAGAAAACAATATTCAGGACAACGAAACGAGGAATGCAGTATACCTCACTATAAAATCACACTGTGATGATTCGATTGATGTTAACTGTTTATTAACGGTGATAATACAGGTTATGTGTTCTACTTCTGTACCAGCTGTGATGTCATAACTCCGATTATTTGACAACAGGAAGTCTTTCATCTAGGGACATGCGTCTTTCGCAGTTTTCAACATGCTGTTTATATGCGTGAGTATGTTTTCATGCACGTTCTTTTTTTTTTTTTTTACACGCGCGAGCGTGTGCACGCAAACAGAGAGAGAGAGAGAGAGAGAGAGAGAGAGAGTGAACGAGAGACAGACAGGCAGACAAACAGACGGACGGACGGACAGAAAGACAGACAGATAGACAGAGAAGGTGAGGTATTCCATTGGCCGTTGAAAGATCTCCATACTTGAGAAAAGTAAATAAATTTTAAAGAATCTGGCTCAAGACCCGGCATGTCATTCCCTTTATTGCTATTCCTTCAATTCAACCCCTCCCCCCCACCCCCCTCCCCACCTCGCGCTTCCCCTTCCAACCTGGCTGTCCTCTTTTGGCGTGGTCATGCCGGTCACGAGAGAGAGAGGGGAGGGGGACAGACAGACAGGGACACAGAGAGAGGAGAAACAGACAGACAGACAGACAGAGAGGGAGACAGACAGAGAGAAAGCTGCGAGTCACAGCTGAGAGGTCAGCTGAGAGGTTGGAATTAGTGGTGTGCAAAGTGGAGTGAAAATTCTAGCACATGATGAATAAGGTAGGCCTACGTTTGGGAACGGAAGCCAGTTTTCTTGCTTAATTTCTGTTAGCATTTGGAGCAAACGCTGTTGTCTTGTGTCAAATTTTGCAAGAAACACAAAAAAGAAAGCAAAATCATTGATCAATGCATGTTCAGGATATATGGACACGAGCGCGCATGTGGGCGCGCGCGCGCGCACACAAACACGCGCGCGCGCGCGGGGAGAGGTGGGTGGGGGAGGAGAGGGGGCAGAGATAAGCTTGTTTATAAACAAAACATAATGTCACACACCACACACACACACACACACACACAAAGATGACGGACAAGCGGGTGGGGGACCAGAGAAGTGCTGTCCTCAACTGCTGAACAAACCAACTGGGAGCAATCTTGCACCACCCTTGGAAGCCTGCGCTGTGTTCACATAGAGTGCAGGCACGCACAGGGCTTTCGATTAAGACGTCAAGGGACATAATGCTCCCTAGCAGACGCCACTGTGGACGTGACACGACAACCTCCACGGGAACGTTCCCATGAATGTACAAGCCCATCTGTTCATTCACCTACACACACAAACAAACGTGGCAAAATACTTCTAACATGTCGCAATGGACGTGTCAATTTTAATACAATGGATTGGTAACTATTTGTTCCTTCCCTGTTTTTTTTCCTTCGATTATGCACTGTTTGTAACTGGACAAAGTCACCTCTCTTGCTTATTATTTATTTACCATTTCCAGTTTCATTAGGAGTTATTTTCCAAGTTTATCATTCATTGTTTATATAGTTGGAACAAGAGTTGTCTTTCTTGTTTGTTATTTACCATTGAGAATTGGAGCGAGGGCTACCGTCCTTGTTATGATTATCATGTTTTGTTTACAGTGGGGAGTAAACGTTATCTTCGTTGTTTACTAGTAATCATTTACAATTGGAACAAGAGTTACAAAATTCATCTTCATTACTTGTCTATACTGTTTACAACTTCAGCAAAATTCACTTTTTTTTTTGTTTATTTGGCTGGTTGGTTAGTTTTTTTTTATTTTTGTTTTAATAACTGGGGGGGGGGGGGGGGGATACACCTTCTTTGTTTATCGTTTGCTGCTTCCAACTTGGGACACAATTCACATTCCTTGAAAACCAGAATTGTTTTCCTTTTTGTTATTACATGTTCCCAAGTCTTACACACAGAAGTGAGAAGTACCTTTTTCATGTTGTTGTTTTGGGTTTTTATTGTTGTTGTTTATCTATTTTTCATAGGTGAAGTAAAATTTTACCTTCTTCGTTTACCTTTTTTTTGTTTACAGGCTCAACATTCTCCTTTCTTGTTTATTATTGACTTTTGGTAATTTAAGCAAAATGGATCTTCTTTCTATAATTTATCACTCACTGGTCATGTTCGGAACAAGAGTTATCTTCCTTGGAGTAAAACTGAATTTCTTTTCTTTTTCATTGTGGCCTACTTACAACGGGAGCAAGAGTTATCCAACATCTTTATGGTTTAATGCTTACAATTGGAGCAAAGGTTGTCGTTCATTGTTTATCATTGATTGTTCACAATAGGAGCACGTTTCGTCTTCTTTTTATTTTTTGCGATTTGTCTTCTTCTTCTTCTTCTTCTTTCTTTCTTTCTTTCTTTTTTTTTTTTCTTTCTCTCTTCCTTCCTTTCTTTCTTTCTTTCTCTCTTTCTTTCTTTCTTTCTTTCTTACAAATTGAAGAGTTAACACTTGGAGCGAGAGTTGTCTTTCTTCTTTGGTATTGTACTGTGTTTGCGTCCCTTTCCCTGGCGTGACGCGGCGTTTTCCTTCTTGGTGCCAGTTGTACTTACAACTCCGTCTGCCGGCGGCCACGCCGCGGCTGGTGTTGTCGGTGCTGCAGGGAGTGGCACTAGGCTATGCCGTCTTCGTCTGCGGCAGCCGGATCTACGACCACGCCCATCACCCGCAGGACGTGTTGGGAGGAGCGTGTCTCGCGGTGCTGTGTGCGGGCGTCACGGTTCGTGTGTGTGTGTGTGTGTGTGTGTGTGTGTGTGTGTGTGTGTGTGTGTGTGTACTGCTGTGCGTGTGTGTGTGTGTGTATGTGTGTGTGTGTGTGTGTG
>JAFLJL010002533.1:0-23034 GCA_018398815.1 Conus ventricosus | reverse complement strand
ACAAGTTTTTGAGACGGGCTGGAGCTCGGAAAAATGCACCCTCAGACTCCGGGGCACTCGATATCGCACTGGACGATGCCGAACAGAGAACCTTTTTTACGGCCTCGACGACCGAGGAGACGGTCACATCCTCTCCATCGTCATGGAACGGGCTCTTGAGTTTGGGGCATTTACGTCGTAAGAAGCGACGCAGGTCGCGATCGGCCCTCTTCATGGTCGCCCACTCGCACTCCCACATCTCCACCCACACCACCTCCTCCCTAGGTACCTGGTGGTCTCCGCGGTACGCGCCCTTAACTCGGCCATGGACTTGTGGCTGTATGGGTGGACCGTGTAGGCCTCGGTCGTGCAACACGCGTGCCCGTGGTGGACGCACCCGTTGTACTGAAAGCACATCCTATCCTCTGGTCCCACCCGTCCACCCGGACTCTCCGCTCGCCCAAGCACCTCTCTTTTCGTTGAATTTGTGCCTGAGCGTTCTACCCTCTTTATGAGCCACCCATTCTAGCCATTCCCGAGCCTGTTGTCCGAATTTGTCGCATTTTCGGCCCTGAAAGCGTTGGACTTACGACGCCTGACGAACCCGCCCGTGGGCTGCTCCCTCATCAACGCCCACCAAGTACAGGGCGTTGCAATCGAAGCCTAGTAAACAGGAAGCGAGTTTGCCGCCCACGAACCCACGTCACTCCCTTTTCGTAGTACCTGTGGTAAAATTAACGATGGCCCCCTACTATCTGCGCTCGCATCTCCTCGTGCAGGTCGGCGTGCGAGGGTCCCACTAAAGAGAAGTGGGCATCGGGGGTAGACGAGGGGACAGTCTGAAACGGTATTTGAGGGTGATGCCCGGAATGCCCACCCCGTCTTGAGCATTGTCTATACCACAAACTCCTGTAAAAACTCTACCTGTTTTTCTAGGGCCTCCCTCCGGGGGGTTGCGACCTTGTCGTGGTCGGAGGGTTTGCGTGGTCAGTGATCCCTTAGGCTTTGCTGGCGGGGGCATCAATACTTGGAGATAGGCTGTTTTTTTCACACTGACTTCTAGGCCTGAGAGGTGCAGATGCTGTTTTGGCCTAGACGTAACGTGGTAGGAGTTGATGCCCCTGGTAGGGCTTCCCATGTCAGATAGGCTAAGGGGTGAGGATCCTGACTAAGAGTAACCCGCCTTTCTCCTTTTCTTGTTTTCTGCCTCCCTTATTTGGCCCTTTTCTATCTTCGTCTCCCTTCAAGTCTTCTTTCCACACCCCTTTTCTCTCTGTGGTCTCCTTAAGATCCGCCGCGTTTGCCGTGCGGTGCGACCTGTGTCGGAGGGGAATGAGATCCTGGTGATTGAGAGGGCCAGCGCTCTCAAACACATCACTTTGGCTCGGACCTCTCCTAGACAGGGAGTACACTTTGGCCCGGGTTGTACTAATCGGCTCCCCTTCTTGGGGTTGGGTCAAGACGGGCAGTTCCCCAGCTGGCCAAGTAAACCCCTGCAGTGCTCAGCTCTCTGTTCCCGGGGGTTGAGCATGATCAGGGGGGATAGGGTTGGTTGCTTCTGCTTGTCGTATGTCTCTCCCGAAGCTGGAAGGGGTCAAGACATTGGTTTCTTGGCCCTGGCCCCTTAGTTGGACTCCAGGTGGGTGGGTAATGGGAGGGATGAAACACAAATTCACTCAATATGGCTTTTCAAAATCATCCCCCAAAAAGGGGGAAGGCAGCATCCCCTATTGTAGGGGATTTTTATAGTGACAGCGATTCGGATCTGGAGGTTAGACAGAAGACAGGTTTTTGGGCTTCCTGGCTCGTTATGGAAGGAACGGAGCAAGAAAGACCCCTTTCAGCTTTGAGCCCTTTTGCTATCCAAAAGGGCTTTCAAGGTATAGCAGGTGACCCTCGGTCCATCAAGAGGTTGAGGAATGGTTCCTTTCTTATTCAATGTAAGTCACAAAGCAATCTGAACAGCTGCTGAAAGCAACGAAACTTGTGGACAGGGAGATCAGGGTAACTCCCCAGAAAACAATTAAATTCATCAAAAAGGAGTGATTCGCTACAGGGAATTATCAGGTGTTTCAGAGGCAGAGATCAAAACGGAGCTGGCATCCCAGGGTGTGACGGAGGTACGCAGGGTGACAGTAAAGAAGGGTGCAGAAAAGAGTGGCCACCAACACCCTCTTTCTGACATTCTGCCACCCTGTGCTGCCTCCGGACATCAGAGTCGGCTACCTGATGTCCGGGTTCTGTTGTACGTTCCGTCCCCGTTGAGGTGCTTCCGATGCCAGAAGTTTGGCCATGTCAGAGACCGTTGTTCTGGGCAGGAGGTGTGTGGTATTTGCTGCAAGGCAACCCATGATGGGCCGTGTTAAAGATCTGGCACATTGTGCAAACTGCGGTGGCGACCATCCTCCTCTTCACGGAATTGTCCTCTGTGGATTCAGGAATCTACAATACAAAGGTTAAGACAGAAAAGAAGATCTCCTTTTTTGAAGCCCGCAAGCAGGTTGTGGGCAAGTCAGTCGCCGACAGCTTCTTCGTATGCTTCGGCCTTTAAAGAAAGTTCTACAGTTTCAACTCGGTCAGTCTGCTGTCAGACTGATAACTTTACGTTTTCGAAAACATTGCAAGTAGATCTGTCAGTTTGGTGGTAACAAGTCCACCACCTTCCCAACCAAAGTGACTGCCCCTGGTGGAGGCAAAAATCCGCCATCCCTCAGACTGCCCAGCAGTCTACAACATCTGCTGCTGGGCAGATTAAAAAACCAGCACCCTACCTCGAACTCCTCTGTCCAGTGCCGTGCAGGCAAGGGAGTTCAACCCAGTGTGGGAGATGGTGGAGATAAGGAAGAAACCTCCTCTGTCTCCCAAACCCAGACCTACTTCACCTGTTGGCAAGTCTGCCAGCAGGTCTGCAGATAGTCCAGTGAAATTAAGCAACAAATTTACAGCTTTAGCAGCAGATGTTGAGGAGGAGATGACTGATCTCTCTCCTTTTCGCCCTCTGCTCCATGGATAATACAATATTCCATTGGAATATCCGTGGTTTAAATTCCAACTTCGAGGAGCTGCAGCTTCTGTGTCAGTCTTAAAACCTTCTGTCGTGGCTCTTCAAGAAACTCAAATTCAAAGCCAGAAGACCTTTACTCTTTCTGGCTTTAATATTCTTTCGAAACCTGCACAACCATCCACGTTGGGACTGTCGGGCGGTGTTGCCCTTCTCCTACACAAAACTTTGTTGTATAGTCCTGTAACTCTGTCTACCTCCCTTCAGGCTGTAGTTGCGAGAGTCACTCTCCACAAGACTGTGACAATCTGTTCTCTGTATCTACCTCCATCCCTCCGGGGGGTTGCGACCTTGTCGTGGTCGGAGGGTTTGCGTGGTCCAGTGATCCTTAGGCTTTGCTGGCGGGGGCATCAATACTTGGAGATAGGCTGTTTTTTTCACACTGCTTCTAGGCCTGAGAGGTGCAGTTGCTGTTTGGCCTAAGCGTAACGTGGTAAGGAATTGATGCCCCTGGTAGGGCTTCCCATGTCAGATAGGCTAAGGGTGAGGATCCTGACTAAGAGTAACCCGCCTTCTCCTTTTCTTGTTTTCTGCCTCCCTTATTTGGCCCTTTTCTATCTTCGTCTCCCCTTCAAGTCTTCTTTTCCACACTCCTTTTCTCTGTGGTCTCCTTAAGATCCGCCGCGTTTGCCGTGCGGTGCGACCTGTGTCGGAGGGGAATGAGATCCTGGTGATTGAGAGGGCCAGCGCTCTCAACACATCACTTTGGCTCGGACCTCTCTAGACAGGGAGTACACTTTGGCCCGGGTGTACTAATCGGCTCCCCTTCTTGGGGTTGGGTCAAGACGGGCAGTTCCCCAGCTGGCCAAGTAAACCCTGCAGTGCTCAGCTCTCTGTTCCCGGGAGTTGAGCTGATCGGGGGGGATAGGGTTGGTTGCTTCTGCTTGTCGTATGTCTCTCCCGAAGCCTGGAAGGGGTCAAGACATTGGTTTCTTGGCCCTGGCCCCTTAGTTGGACTCCAAGGTGGGTGGGTAAGGGAGGGATGAATTACAATAAATTAAATATGACTTCTTCAAAAAACTACCCCCCAAAAGGAAGAGGAAGGCAGTCTCCCTATTTCGGGGAATTTGAAACAGATAGTGATTCTGACAGTGAGGTAAGACAGAGGACAGGATTCTGGGCTTCCTGGCTCGTGGTGGAAGGGACAGAGCAGGAAAGACCTCTTTCAGCTTGAGCCCTTTGCTGTTGTCAAAAACAAAGCCCTAAAAGAAAAAATCACCCTGCAACTTTTCATCTGACAACATGGAAGACTACAATCTTCCTTTCACATTAAAACGAACTGAAATCTGCCTTACTCTCTTGCAGCGATTCCTCTCCAGGTATAGATGACATTCATTATCAACTATTGAAAACATCTTCCGCAAGAAGGTCTGAACATCCTGTTACAGGTATACAACCACGTGTGGACTACAGGTTGCTTTCCACCCTTTGGCGGACAGCCCTCATTATTCCCATCCCCAAACCTGGAAAAGACCTTTCTAATCCATCTAACTACCGTCCATAGCTTTGACCAGCTGTGTTTGTAAATTGATGGAAAAAATGGTCAATGCTAGGCTCATGTGGAAACTCGAAACGATGGCCTTTTGGCGAAAGAACAGTGTGGTTTCCGCAAACATCGTAGTACAGTTGACCATTTGATTCGTCTGGAATCTACACTTAGGAACGCTTTTTTAAACAGACAGCATGCAATGGCAATTTTCTTCGACTTGGAGAAGGCCTACGATTACCACCTGGAAGTCGGGGATACTTCATGATCTCCACGATCTGGGTTTTCGAGGTCATCTTCCGCTTTTTATTCAAATTTTTTGGCAGAAACGAAGTTTCAGGTCCGGGTTGGCACCACTCTCTCTGATGTCCACGAGCAGGAGTTGGGTGTTCCACAGGGGAGCATACTATCTCCTGCCCTCTTTAGTATTAAGATCAACAACATTGTGAAATCAGTTCAGCAGGGTTCAGACTGCTCATTGTTTGTGGATGATTTTGCTGTCTACGCAAACTGGAAGCCTGTACCCGAGTGTCCAGCGCAGGCTCCAGCTTTGCGTAGATAAAATCCATCGGTGGGCGGATGAAAACGGTTTCACTTTTCTGCTACAAAAACCAGTGTATTCACTTCCATAATTTCCGTCAGTTTTTTCCAGATCCGGAACTTCAAGTAGGGAAATCTCCCATTCCAGCTGTTAAAGAGGCCAAATTTCTGGGAGTCATTTTTGACCAAAAACTTAACTTTCTCAGCCATATTAAAAACCTCAAAACTGCTTGCCAAAAGGCACTGAATATTCTGCGGGTCGTAGCACACACCGACTGGGGCGCTGATAAGAAAACTTTGTTGCACCTCTACAGAGCCCTGGTCCGTTCTAAACTGGACTACGGTTGTGCTGTGTACGGCTCCGCAAGATCATCCTACCTCAAACTCTTGGACCCTATCCACCATCAAGGGCTTCGTCTCTGTCTTGGAGCGTTCCGCACCACCCTGTGTACAGCCTGTACGCAGAGGCAGGTGAACCTTCACTGTCCAATCGCAGGCTGAAACTGTCTTTGAATTATTACATCCGACTGTTCTCAGAGCCGCAGAATCCTGCCTATGACTGTGTTTTTGACCCTCGTTCCAAAGTGGGTTTGAAAATAACCCGAAATGTATTCGCCGTTTGGGCTTCGTATGCAGCCTCCGTGCGGAATGCAGGTATAGACCTGGGAGTAGTTTCCGATTTTTCCAAGTTTCCGGATCACCTCCATGGACCTTTTTCACACCAGAGATTCGTTTCGATCTCGCAGCTTTCCGTAAGGAGTCTACCAGCTCTCTGGCGTACAGGCTTTGTATGCCGAGCTCTGTTCCAAATTCCCATCCTATCAAAAAGTTTTCACTGACGGTTCCAAGTCTGAGGATGGAGTGGCCTGTGCAGCCTACTGCCTGGGGCTCCTTCTCAGATATTGTTGGAACATATACATTCAGATGTTCTGTCTATTCTGCTGAAATTACTGCTCTTAGTACTGGCTTTGAGGATAATCTCCCTTTCTTTGAGGAGGGACTTTCTGGTTCTGTCGGATTCGCTGTCAGCTTTGGAGGCCATAGCTGGCTGCAACCTTCAGCATCCAGAACTTTTACTTTTTTTTGAACTTTTTAGCAAGTTGAAGGCGGACGGTTACAACATTTACTCTTGCTTGGGTTCCTGGCCATGTTGGCATCGGCGGGAACGAAATGGTGATCGTTTAGCCAAGAACGCCACAAGAGAGAAAACTGTCCAACATTTATATCCCCTGCTCAGATGTGAAACCCAAAATTAACGATTATGTGAGAGACCTCTGGCAGGAGGATTGGAACACACAGACGAATAACAAACTTTTTCAGATCCATCCAAACCTTAAGGAGTTCCTCCCATCTTACGTCGGGAGGTCGTAAAGAGGAAACGGTTCTGTGCGGCTGCACACCGGCCATTCGTATTTTACCCATTCCTACCTTTTAAAGAGTGAAGAAGCTCCGTGGTGCATTCCATGTCATGCACCACTCACAATGAAACATGTTCTTTTAGAGTGTTGGGACTTGCACGATGTGAGACACAAACATTTTACGGCGGAGTCCATGAAGATCCTGTTCAGGGATGTTCCGCCTGATGTGATCCTCGAGTTTTTGAGAGAGATTAACATTTTTCATCTGATTTAAGATTTTACGGCAGAAAGATTTTTTAACAAAGTTTCTGGTGGGTTTGTAGACGATGTCATTTAACAAGATGTGTGAAAGGTTTTTTTTTTTTTTTTTTTTTTTTTTTTTTTTTTAAATGACTGGTGAGTGATTTAACGTGGTGACAGCCTGATGTGGCCCTCTGCGGTCGGCTGGGCTATAAGCAACATTATCTTATCTTATCTGCTGTACAAAAGGGCTTTCTTGGTATAGCAGGTGAACCTAGGTCCATAAAACGATTGAAGGAATGGTTTCGTTTCTTCTTCCAATGTCGATCACAGAAGCAATCCGAACAGTTGCAGAAGGCAAAAAAGCTTGTGGATAGGGAGATCAGGGTGACTCCCATAAGCAATTAAATTCATCCAAAGGTGTGATTAGATGCAGAGATCTGGCGGGTGTTTCAGAGGCGGAAATAAAAACGGAGCTGGCGTCCCAGGGTGTGACGGAGGTGCGCAGGGTGACGGTTAAAGAAGGGTTCAGAGAGAGTGGCCACCAACACCCTCTTTCTGACCTTCTGCAACCCTGTGCTGCCTCGGTCATCAAGGTTGGTTTACCTAAATGTTCATGTTCAGCTCTATGTGCCGTCCCCATTGAGGTGCTTCAGGTGCCAGAAGTTTGGCCATGTCAGGGACCGCTGTTCGGGCAAGAGGTATGCGGGTGTTTGCTGCAAGGCAACCATGATGGGCCGTGTCAAGATCCGGCACATTGTGCTAACTGCGGTGGCGACCATCCCTCCTCTTCCAGAAACTGTCCTCTTGGATTCAGGAGTCCGCAATTCAAAGACTAAAGACTGAAAAGAAAATTTCCTTTTTTGAAGCCCGCAAGCAGGTTGTGGGCAGTCAGACGCCGACAGCCTCTTCTTATGCTTCGGCTGTACGGAAAGTTCCACAGTTTCCACTCGATCAGTCTGCTGTCAGACTGATGACTTTACGTTCTCGAAGAACTGCAAGTCCGAACTGTCAACTCTGGTGGAAGTAGGTCCACCACCTCTCAACCCAAAATGATTGCCCCTGGTGGAGGCAAAAAATCCGCCACCCCTCAGACTGCCCAGCAGTCTACAACATCTGCTGCTGGGCAGATTAAAAACCAGCAGTTCCCCTCGAACTCCTCTGTCCAGTGCCCGTGCGGGCAAGGGAGTTCCACCCAATGTGGAGACGGTGGAGATGAGAAAACAACCTCCACCATCTCCCAAATCCAGACCTCCACCATCTCCAAAATCCAGGCCTTTGTCACCTGCGGGCAAGTCTGCCAGCGGGACCAAAGACCAAACACAGTCCAGTGAAACTACAAAATAAGTTCACTCCATTGGCCGCAGATGCTGATGAGGAGATGACCTGATTCTCCTCCTTTTCGCCCTCTGCACATGGATAACATACTAATCCATTGGATATCCGTGGTCTAAATTCCAACTTCGAGGAGCTGCAGCTTCTATGTCAATCTATGAAACCTTCTGTCGTGGCTCTTCAAGAAACCAAATTCAAAGCCAGAGACCTTTACTCTTTCTGGCTTTAATATTCTTTCAAAGCCTGCACAACCTTCCACGTTGGGACTGTCGGGCGGTGTTGCCTTCTCCTTCACAAAACTTTGTTGTATAGTCCTGTCGCTCTGTCTACCTCCCTTCAGGCTGTAGCTGCGAGACTCACTCTCACAAGACTGTGACAATCTGTTCTCTGTATCTACCTCCATCTGTCCCGGTTTGTCGTCAGGACCTTGTCAGTCTGTTAGGGGAACTTCCTCGACCTTTTTTGCTGTTGGGTGACTTTAACGGTCACAACCCTCTTTGGGGTAGTACCGGTTCGTCATCCAGAGGTCTGCTGATTGAGGATGTCCTTTCGGATTTGGATTTGTGTTGTCTGAACGACGGATCTGCAACTTACCTCCATTCTTCCACAGGTTCACTTTCGTGTTTTAGATTTGTCGGTTGTGTGACCCCTCGCTGGTCCTGGACTATGAGTGGGCTGTCCATGACGATCTGCACGGAAGTGACCATTTCCTGTCCTTCTACAACCTGTAATAACTGAACACGTCTCTGTCTCTCAGCATCTAAATTTTAAGAAAGCAAACTGGGATCTATTTGCAGCCTCTATTTCTAAAGAATTCCAGGACACTGCTTTCTTCAGAGTCCGGATCCAGCAGAATCTCTGACTAACACTATAATCAAATGTGCTAAGGCCTGTATCCCAGTGTCTTCCGATAAACTCAAATGCCAAAAACACCCTGGTTCAATTCAGACTGCAACAAATTTCCAAAGTTCGAAAACGGGCTCAGCGTCAGGTATACCATCGACCTTCGGGTCCCAACGCTCGAGCCCATCAAAAACTCCGTGCCAAATCAAGACACACTTTTAAAATCAGTAAACGTCGGTCCTGGAGAAGCTTCTGCTCCAGGCTGACATCAAAAACTTCCAAGAAAAAGTGTGGAACATCATAAGAAAATCAAACGGAAGAAAACACCTGTCCACTGTGAACCATCTCAGTTTCGGATTCTTTAATAACAGAGAGAAAGCAGTTGCTTATCTGCTTGCTTCAACCATGAAAAGAATTCCTCCTCTTCTAATAAATCAGTCACTTTTGTCAAAAACAAGCCCTAAAAGAAAAATCACCCTGCAAACTTTTCATCGACAACATGGAAGACTACAATCTTCCTTTCACATTAACGAGATGAATCTGCCTTACTCTCTTGCAGCGATTCCTCTCCAGGTATAGATGACATTCATTATCAACTATTGAAAAATCTTCCGCAAGAAGGTCTGAACATCCGTTACAGGTATACAACCACGTGTGGACTACAGGTTGCTTTCCACCCTCTTGGCGGAAAGCCCTCATTATCCATCCCCAAACCTGGGAAAAGATCTTTCTAACCCTTCAAACTACCGTCCCATAGCTTTGACCAGCTGTGTCTGTAAACTGATGGAAAAAATGGTCAATGCTAGGCTCATGTGGAAATCGAAACCGATGGCCTTTTGGCGAAAGACAGTGTGGTTTCCGCAAACATCGGTATACAGTTGCCATTTGATCGTCTGGAACTCACTTCGATGCTTTCTGAACAAAAGCATGCTGTGGAATTTTTTCGACTTGGAGAGGCCTCGATACTACCTGAGTCGGGATACTTCTGATCTCCACGTCTGGGTTTCGAGGTCATCTCCACTTTTTTTTAAAAATTTTTTGGCAGAACGACAGTTTCAGGCCCGGGTTGGCACCACTCCCCTTGATGTCCACGAGCAGGATTTGGGGTTTTCCACAGGGGGCATACTTCTCCTGCCCTTTTAGCATCAAGATCAAAAACATTGTTCAACAGTTCAGCGGGTTCAGACGCATTTTTTGTGGATGATTTTGCTGTTACCAACTGGAACCCTGTCCCCGAGTGTCCGCGCAGGCCCCACTTTGGTAGATAAAACCCTCGGGGGGCAATGAAAAGGGTTTCACCTTTTTGCAAAAAAACCCCAGTGAATTTATTCCATAATTTCCGTATTTTTTTCAGATGGGGAATTCAGTGGGGAAAATCTCCCATTCCAGCTTTTAAAGGAGGCCAAATTTCTGGGAGTATTTTTGACCAAAATTTAACTTTCTCAGCCATTTTAAAAACCCCTCAAAATGCTTGAAAAAAGGCACTGAATTTCTCGGGTGTGACCACCGACTGGGGCGTGATAAAAAATTTGTTGCACCTCTACGAGCCTGGCCCGTTCAAACTGGACTACGGTTGTGCTGTGTTCGGCCCCGCAGATCATCTTCCCCAAAACTTTTGGACCCTATCCAATCAAGGGCTTCGTCTCTGTCTTGGAGCTTTCCCGCCCCACCCCTGTGTCCCAGCCGTACCAGGGGCGGTAACCTTCACTTTCCCAATGCAGGCTGAAACTGTCTTTGAATTATTACATCCGACTGTTTTCAGCCGCAAACCTCCCTATGACTGTTTTTTTGACCCTCCTTCCAAAGTAAGTTTGAAAAAAACCCGAAAGTATTCCGCCGTTTGGGCTTCGTATGCAGCCCACGTGGGGAAATGCAGGTATAGACCGGGGAGAGTTTCCTTTTTTCCCAATTTCCCGGGATAACCTCCATGGCCCTTTTTCACCCCAGGTTCTTTTCGTTCGCAGCTTTCCGAAAGGGAGCCCCCAGCCCCTTGGCTACAAGGGCTTTGTATGCCGAGCTCTGTTCCAAATTCCCATCCTATCAAAAATTCCCCCCGGTGGGTTGCGACCTTGTCTGGTCGGAGGGTTTGGGTGGCCCAGTGATCCCTAGGCTCTGTGGGGGGGGGCACATACTTGGGGATGGGCTGTTTTTTTCATATGTTTAGGCCTGAAGGTGCAGATGTTTTTTGGCCTAAGCGAACGTGGTAAGATTTGTGCCCCTGGTAGGGTTTCCCCCTGTCAGATGGGTAAGGGGTGGGGACCTGACTAACAGTAACCCGCCTTTTCCTTTCTTTTTTTTCTGCCTCCTTTTTTTGGCCCTTTTCTACTTCTTTCCCCCCTTAAAGTCTTCTTTTCCACACCCCTTTTTTCTCTCTGTGGTCCTTAAGACCCCCGCGTTTGCGGCGGTCGACCTGTTCGGGGGGGAATGAGACCCTGGTGATTAGGGGCCAGCGCTCTCAACACATCACTTTGGCTCGGACCTCTCCTAGACGGGGGTACACTTTGGCCCGGGTTTACAAACGGCTCCCCTTTTTGGGGGGCGGGGTTTTCAAAACAGGCATTTCCCCCGGTGGCCAAGGTAACCCCCCTGCAGTGCTCAGCTCTCTGTTCCCGGGAGTTGAGCTGACAGGGGGGATAGGGTTTTTTGGTTTTTGTCTGTTGTATGTCTCTCCTGAAGCCTGGAAGGGGTAAAGATAGTGATTCTTGGCCTCCCCTTTAGTTGGACCCCAAGGGGGGTGGGTAAGGGAGAGATGAAATTTTTGCCTATAAATATGATTTCCCATTAAACATATCCCCCCAAAAAAAGAAATTTCCCCGTCTTTTCGAAAAGTCGCACGGGACCCGATGGGACTCTGATTCTAAAAATGAAAAAGGGCAGTTTCGGGGATTTTGGTCTTTGGTTATCATGGAAAGTAAGGAGGGGGACAAACCCTTTCTGCCAAACCCCGTTTGCAAACGAAGGGCTTCCAAGGTATTGCAGGAGACCCACAGTCCAAAAACACTCAAAAACGGCACCTTTCTCATCCGTGTAAAAGTAAAAAAAAAATCAGTGGCAGCTGCTGAAAGCTACAAGCTTGTAGCCCGAGAGATCGGGACCCCCAAAAACAGCTGAATTTCCCTCTAGGGAGTATTCGATGCCCAGATCTTGGGGAGTCTCAGGGGAGAGTCAAAGCGGAAAATGGCATCCAGGGTGTGCAGAGGTGTGGGTGCAGTGAAAAAAGGTGCGAAAGGTGGACCCCCCCCTTTCTGACTTCTGCAATCCTGTGCTCCCCCTGTCATTCAAGGTAGGATATCTGAATGTCCGTATACAATGTATTTTCCCGTCTCCAATGGTTGTTAAAATGCCAGAAGTTTGGTCTGTCAGAGACCGTTGTTCGGGGCGGAGGTGGTGGGGTTTGTTGCAAGGCAACCCAGAGGGGCCGTGTAAAGCCCCGGGGCGCTTGTGAAAACTGCGGTGGCGCACCCCTCCTCTTCACGCAATGCCCTGTCTGGAAACAAGAGTAAAACCATCCAAAAGGTAAAAACAAAAAAAGAAATCTCGTTTTTTGAACCCCCGCGGGAAAGTTTTTTGGCAGTCAGACGCCAACAGCACTTCTACGCTTCGGCGGTAAAAAAGTATGACACGTTCATCTCTGCCGATGCGATTTTACTTTCTCTAAAATTTTGCCAGGAAAACAGTAAGCTTTGGGGGAAAAGCAGGTCCCACCTCCCAAAACCCCACAAACCCCCGGGGGGGAAAAAAACCCCCCCTCAGACTCCCCAGCATCTTTAAACATCTGTGCTGGGGGCAGAAAAAAAAACCAGCCCCCCGCAACTCAAATTTCCCTCTGTCAGTGCCCGTGCGGCAAGGGAGTTCAACCCAGTGTGGAGATGGTGGAGATAGGAAGAAAACCTCCCCCATTCCCAAATCCAACCTCCCCCATTCCAAACTCCGGGGCCTTTGTCACCTGGGGGGAAAGTTGCCAGCAGGTCCAAAGACCCCACAGTCCAGTAAAATTTTTTTTACAAAAAAAATTTCGCCATTGAGCGGACGTTAAGGGGAGATGACCTGATTTTTTCCCCTTTTCGCCTCTGCCCCCATGGATAGTACAATATTCCTTTGGAATACCGTGGTCAAAAATTCCCAAAACTTCGAGGAGCTGCAGTTTCTGATCAGCTCTAAAACTTCCGTCGTG
The DNA here is from genome assembly GCA_018398815.1 of Conus ventricosus. NCBI lineage: Eukaryota > Metazoa > Mollusca > Gastropoda > Neogastropoda > Conidae > Conus > Conus ventricosus. Next base: position 10,018 of record JAFLJL010002533.1, on the reverse strand, counting down.
GCTCTTCAAAAAAACCCAATTTTCAAAGCCAGAAGCCCTTTACTCTTTCGGGCTTTAATATTCTTTCAAAACCCTGCAAAACCCACCCCACGTTGGGACTGTCGGGCGGTGTTCCCCTTCTCCTACACAAAATTTTGTTGTATAGCCCCTGTCTTCTGTCTACCTCCTTCAGGTGTAGTGCGAGGTCCTCTCCACAAACTGGACAACTGTTCCCTTTATCCTCACCTTCGGTCCCGGTTTTCGTCAGGCCCTTGTCAGTCTGATGAAAAAATTCCTCGCCTTTTTTTGCTTTTGGGGTGACTTTAACGGTCCCAACCCTTTTTGGGGGTAGTCGGTACGTCACCCAGAGGTTGCTTTTGAGGATGTCCTTTCGACTTGGATTTTGTGTTGCTGAATGAGGGATCGAAACTTTCTCCACTTTCCTGGGTTCATTTTGGTTTTTGATTTGTCGGTTTTGCCCCTCGCTGGTCCTGGACTATGAGGGGTCTGCCCATGACGATCTCCCGGAAGTGCCCATTTCCCTGTCCTTTAAAAACCTGTTTTAAAACTGCACATTCTCTGTTCTCAGCATCTCAATTATAAAAAGCAAACTGGGATCTATTTGCAGCCAACTATTTCCAAGGAGTTCCGGACACGATTTTCTTCAGAGTCCGGCCCCAGCAGAACTCTGATACTACTTGATTAAATGTGCTAAAGCCTGTTTTCCCAGTGTTTTCCCGAAAAACTTCAAATCCCAAAAACCCCCTGGTTTGATTCAATTGCCAAAAATTTAAAAGCCCGAAAAGGGGCTCGGTCAGGTATCCCATCGCCCTTTGGGCCCCACCTCGGCCCATAAAAAACCCCGTGTTTAAATCGGGGAACATTTTTTAAAATCAGTAAACGTCGGCCCCTGGAAAAGTTCTGCCCCGGGGTTGACATCAAAAACTTTTAAAAAAAAGTATGGAACTCATTAAAAAAATAAAAGGGGAAAACCCCGCCCCACTGTGAACCCTTAAATTTTTGGGATTTTTTTAATAACAAGAAAAAAGCATTGCTAATCTGTTGCTTCCCCCCTTGAAAGAAATCCCCCTCTTCTAATAAATCAGCCACTTTTGCAAAAAAAAGCCCTAAAAAAAAAAATCCCCTGCAATTTTCATCCGACAACTGGAAGACTACAATCTTCCTTTACTTTAAAAGGGGCTGAAATCTGCCTTATCTTTTGCAGCGTTTTCTCCCCGGTATAGATGACTAATTATAACTATTGAAACATTTCCGAAAAGAAGGTTGAATCCTGTTACGGTTTTAAAACCAGTGGGATACGGTTTGTTTTCCCACCTCTTGGCGGACGCCCTCATTTTTCCCATCCCCAAACCTGGAAAGATCTTTCTAACCATTAACTCCCGTCCAATGCTTTGACCAGCGTGTCTGAAAAATGATGAAAAATGGTCAAGTAGGCTCTTTGGGAAATCGAAACCGATGCCTTTTTGGCGAAAAAAACATGGGGTTTTCCGCAAACATGTAGTACGTTGACCTTTTTCGTCTGGAATCTACCTTAGGAAAGCTTTTTTAAAAAAACAGCCTGCAGGGGCATTTTCTTTGCTTGGAAAAGGGCCTACGATACCCCCGGGAAAAGTGGGGATACTTCATGATCCCCACGTTTGGGTTTTCGAGGCATTTTCCACTTTTTATTAAAAAATTTTTTGGCAAAACGACAGTTTCGGCCCGGTTGGCACCACTCTCTCTGTGTCCCCGGAGGAGTTGGGTGTTCCACAGGGGGATCTATCCCCTGCCCTCTTTTGTTTAAAGATCAAAACATTTGAAATCAGTTCGCGGGGTTCAGATGCTCATTGTTTGGGAGGGGTTTTGCTGCTACGCAACGAAGCCTGTACCCGGTGTCCAGGCAGGCTCCGCTTTGGTAGATAAAATCCATCGGTGGGGGATGAAAAGGGTTTTTTACCTTTTTTCTGCTAAAAAAACCCCAGTTTTTCACTTCATAATTTCCGTCGTTTTTTCCAGTTTCCCGGAAACTTCAAGTGGGAAATCCCCTTTCCCAGCGTTAAAGAGGCCAAATTTCTGGGGTCATTTTGCCCAAAAATTTAAAATTTTCTCACCTATTAAAAACCCCCCCCAAAATGTTTTCCCAAAAGGACGGGAAATTCTGGGGGTGTACACACACCGAGGGGGCGCGGGATAAGAAAACTTTGTTGCACCTCAAAGGGCCCCTGGCCCCGTTCAAACTGGACTAGGGTTTGGCTTTTAACGGTCCGCAAAAAATTCATCTTACCTCAAACTTTGGACCTATCCCCCATCAAGGGCTTGCTCTGTTTTGGAGCGTTCCGCCCCACCCCTGTGTACACCTGTACGCAGGGCAGGTAAACCTTCACGCCCAATCGCAGGCTGAAATGTCTTTGAATTTTTACATGGACTGTTCTCAGAACCGCAAAATCCGCCTTGACCCTCCGGGGGGTTGCGCCCTTGTCGTGGTCGGGGGTTTGCGGGGGGCCATGATCCTTAGGCTTTGCTGGGGGGGGGATCATATTTGGAGTAGGCTTTTTTTTTCACACTGCTTTAGGCTGAGAGGTCAGTGCTGTTTGGCCCAAGCGTAAATGGTAAGGAGTTGATGCCCCGGTAGGGGTTCCCATGTCAGATAGGCTAAGGGTGGGATCCTGACTAACAGAAACCCCCTTTTCCTTTTCTTTTTTTCTGCCTCCTTATTTGGCCCTTTTCTATCTTCGTTTCCCCCCAAGTCTTTTTTTTTCCCCACTCCTTTTCTTCGTGGCTCCTTAAGATCCGCCGCGTTTGCCGTGCGGTGGGACCCGTGTCGGAGGGGAATGAGTTGGTGATTTAGAGGGGCCCGGCTCTCAAACATCACTTTGGTGGACCTCTCCCAGACAGGGAGTACCTTTGGCCCGGGTTATAAACGGGGTCCCCTTATTGGGGTTGGGTCAAAACGGGCAGTTCCCCCGCTGGCCAGTAAACCCCCCATGTCGCTTCTTTCCCCGGGATTTTTGGGATGATCGGGGGGGTAGGGTTTGGGTTGCCTCTGCTTTTTATGTCTCTCCCCAAACCTGGAAGGGGCAAGACATTGGTTTCTTGGCCCCGGCCCCCCTTTGTTGGATCCAAGGGGGGTGGGTAAAGGGGGGATGAATACAATAAATAAATATGACTTCTTAAAAAAATACCCCCCCAAAAGGAAAAAGGGAAGGCAGTCTCCCCCATTTCAGGGGAATTAGAACGGGCAGTGTTCTGACAGTGAGGGAAAACGGGACAGGTTTTCTGGGCTTTGGTCGTGGTGGAAGGGACAGAGAGGGAAAAAACCCTTTCAGCTCTGAGCCCTTTTTTTGTCCCAAAAAGGTTTCATGGATACAGGTGAACCAAAGGGCATAAAACGGTTGAGGGAAAGGTTGTTTTTTTCTTCAATGTCGATCACAGAAGCAATCCGAACAGTCAAAGGCAAAAAAGCTTGTGGTAGGGAATCAGGGTGACTCCCCCTAAAACAATTAAAATTTATCCAAAGGTTTTTTATTAGATGCAGGAATCTGGCGGGTGTTTTTTAGAGGCGGAAATAAAAACGGAGTGGGTCCCGGGTGTGACGGGGGTCGCCAGGGTGACGAAAAGAAAGGGTTTAGAGAGGTGGCACCCAACACCCTCTTTCTGACCTTCTGCAACCCTGTGCTGCCCTCCGGTACAAGGTTGGTTCCCAATTTTCATGTTCAGCTAATTGGGCCCTCCCCCTTTAGGTGCTTCAGGTGCCAAGTTTGGCCATGTCAGGGACCGCTGTTCAGGGCAAAAGGTATGCGGTGTTTGCTGCAAGGCAACCCTGATGGCCGTGTCAGATCCGGGACATTGTGCTAACTGCGGTGGCGACATCCCCCCTTTCGAGAAAAATGTCCTCTTTGGTTAGGAATCCGCAATTCAAAGACTAAAGGCTGAAAGAAAAATTTCCTTTTTGAAAACCCCCAAGAGGTTTTGGGCAGTCAGACGCCGACAGCCTTTCCATGTTGGCTGTACGGAAATTTTCCCCCAGTTTCCACTCGATCAGTCCTGTCAGACTGAGACTTTACTTTTCAAGCACTGAAGTCCGAACTGTTTAAATTGGTGGAAGCAGGTCCCCCACCTCTCAAACCCCAAAAAGATTGCCCTGGTGGAGGCAAAAAATCCCCCACCCCCCAGACTGCCCAGCAGTCTAAAAAAACGCTGCTGGGCAGATTAAAAAAAACCAGCATTCCCCCCCCGAACTCCTCTGTCCCCGTGCCCCTGGGGAAAGGGGTTTTCCCCCCAGTGTGGAGGGGGTGGGATAAGGAAAAACCCTCCACCATCTCCCAAAATCCAGACCTCCCCTTCTCCAAACTCCGGCCCTTTTTCACCTGCGGGCAAGTCTGCCCGCAGGTCCAAAGACCCCAAAACATCCCGTGAAACTACAAAAAAAAATTCACTCCAGGGGGGCAATGTCGATGAGGAGTGACTGTCTCTCTCCTTTTCCCCTCTGCACCCTGGGGAGTACAATTTACATTGGGAAAATCCCTGGATTAAATTCCCAAATTTTGGGGGCTGCAGTTCTGTGTCACTCTAAAACCTTCTGTCGTGGCTTCAAGAAAAATCAAATTCAAAGCCGAAGACCCCTTTTTTCTTTTTGGGTTAATTTCTTTCGGAAAAACCCGCACAACCGTCCCCGTTGGGACGCGGGCGGTGTTCCCTTCTCCTACACAAAACTTTGTTGTATAGTCCTGTAAAATCTGTCTACCTCCCCTTTAGGTGTCGCTGCGAGAGTCACTCTCCACAAGACTGTGACAATCTTTCTCTGTTCTACCCCCCCTGTCCCCGGTTTGTCGTCGGACCTTGTCAGTCTGTTAGGGGACTTCCTCACCTTTTTTGCTGTTGGGTGACTTTTTCGGTCCAACCTCTTTGGGGGAGTACCGGTTCTCTCCCGAGGTTGCTGATTTAGGTTCCTTTTGGGTTTGGATTTTGTTGTTGAACGAGGATCGCAATTAAACCCCCACTTTCCAAGGTTCACTTTGTGTTTTGATTTGTCGGTTTGTGCCCCCCGTGTCCCGGACTTGAGGGTCTGTCATGGTCTGCACGGGAAATGACATTTCCCTGTCCTTCTACAACCTGTATTCTGAAAAACGCTCTGCTTCAAATCTCAATTTAAAAAAGCAAAAAGGGGGCTTTTGCACATATTTAAAAAAAATTCAGGACAAGATTTTTTTCAGAGTCCAGACCCCCAGAAACTCTGCCAACACTATGATCAAATGTGCTAAAAACCGTATTCCGTGCTTCCGATAAATTCAAATGCCAAAACACCCTGGTTCGATTCAGAATGCCACAAATTTCAAAGTTAGAAAAAGGGTCAGCGTCAGGATACCAAAGACCCTTTGGGTCCCAACGCTCGAGCCATCAGAAATCCGTGCTAAATCAAGACACACTTTTAAAATCAGTAAACGTCGGTCCTGGAGAAGCTTCGCTCCCGGTGACATCAAAAACTTCAAGAAAAAAGTGGGAAATAAAATTTAAGAAAATCAAAGGGAAGAACCCTGTCCCCCTGTGAACCATCTCAAGTTTTCGGGTTCTTTAATAACAGAAAAGAAAGCAGTTGCTAAACTGCTTGCTTAACCATTTAAAAGAAAAATTTCCCCCTCTTCTAAAAATCAGTCACTTTTGTCAACACAAAGCCCCAAAAGAAAAAAACTCCTGCAACTTTTCATTTCGACAACTGGAAAACTAAATCTTCCTTTTACATTAAACGAGGAAATCTGCCCTTTCTCTTTGGTGATTCCTCTCAGGTATAGTGACTAATTATAACTATTGAAACATTTCCGCAAGAAATCTGACATCCCGTTTCAGGGATTAAAAAAACCAGTGTGGAAAAACAGGTTGCTTTTCCCCCCTCTTTGGCGGACAGCCCCCTTATTCCCCTCCCCAAAAACCCGGAAAGATCTTTTAATCCAACTAACTACCGCCAAAAGCTTTGACCAGCTGTGTCTTAAAATTTAGGAAAAAATGGTCAATGCTAGGTCATGTGGAAAACTCGAAAACCGATGGCCTTTTGGCGAAAGAACGTGTGGTTTCCCCAAAAAGGTAAGTTACCATTTGATTCGTTGGATCTACCTTAGGAACGTTTTTTTAAACAGACAGCATGCAGTGGCAATTTTTTCGTTGGAAAGGCCTCGATACCACCCGGAAAATCGGGGTCTTCATGTCTCCAGTTCTGGGGTTTTTGAGGTCATCTTCCCCCTTTTAAAAAATTTTTTGGCCGAACGACAGTTTCAGGTCCGGGTTGGCACCACTCTCTCTGATGTCCCCCAGAGGGGTTGGGGGTTCCCAGGGGACATACTGTCTCCCCGCCCCCTTTGTATTAAAATCAACAATATTGTGAAAAAGTTCAGGGGTTCAGATGCCATTGTTTGTGGGGTTTTGTGTTACGCAAAATGGAAACCTGTACCCGATGTCCAGCGCAGGGTCCAGCTTTGCGTAGATAAAATCCATCGTGGGCGGATGAAAAGGTTTACCTTTTCTGTACAAAAAACCCCGTGTTTCACTTCCCAAATTTCCCCTCAGTTTTTTCCGATCCTGAAATTTGTGGGAAATCTCCCCTTCCCGTGTTAAAGAGGCCCAAAAATTTTGGGATCATTTTTTACCAAAAAAATTAACTTTCCAGCCATATTAAAACTCAAACGTTGCCCAAAAGGGACTGATTTCTGCGGGCGAGCACACACCCACTGGGGCTGATAAAAAAACTTTTTTGCACCTCTACAGAGCCCGGTCGTTCTAAACTGGACTACGGTTGTGCTGTGTACGGTCCGAAGTTTTTTACCTCAAAATCTTGGACCTATCCACCATCAGGGCTTCGTCCTGTCTTGGGGCGTTCCCCACCACCCCGTGTTTCGCCTGTACGCAGAGGCAGGGAACCTTCACTGTCCAATGCAGGCTGAAACTGTCTTTGAATTATTTTCATCCCACTGTTCTCAGAAACGCAGAATCCCGCCTATGAAGTGTTTTTGACCTCCTTCCCAAATAAGTTGAAAAAAACCCGAAAAGTATTCCCCCCCCTTTGGGCTTCGTATGCGCCCCACGTGGGGAAGCGGTATAGACCTGGGAGTGTTTCCCATTTTTCCAAGTTTCCGGGTCAACCCCCATGGGCCTTTTTCACACCCAAAATCGTTTTGATCCGCAGCTTTCCGAAAAAGGGGTCACCACTCTCTGGGGACAAGGGTTTGTATGCCCGGGTCTGTTCCAAAACCCATCCTATCAAAAAGTTTTCATGACGGGTTTCCCAAATTGAGGAGGAGGGCCGTCAGCCCACTGCCCTGGGGCTCCTTCTCAGATATTGTTGGGAAAATATACATTCAGAGCTTCTGTTATTTTGTGAACTTACTGCTCTGTAGGTTTGAAAAAAAAACTCCCATTCTTTGAGGGGGGGACTTTTGGTTCTGTGGTTCGCTGTCGCTTTTGGGGCCCTAGCTGGGCCCCAACCTTCAGCATCCGAACTTTTACTTTTTTTTGAACTTTTTAGCAAGTTGAAGGCGGACGGGTTTCAAAAATTACTCTTGCTTGGGTTTTTTGGGATGTTGGCATCGGGGGGAACGAAATGGTTTTCGTTTAGCCCAAGAACGCCACAAGAGAGAAACTGTCCAACACTTATATCCCTGCTCAATGTGAAACCCAAAGTTAACGATTATGTGAGAGACCTCTGGCAGGAGGATTGGAACACACAGACGAATAACAAACTCTTTCAGATCCGTCCAAACCTTAAAGACTTCCTCCCATCTACGTCGGGTGGTCGTAAAGAGGAAACGGTTCTGTGCCGGCTGCACCCCGGCCATTCGTATTTTACCCATTCTTCCCTTTTTACAGATTTGAAGAAGCTCCGTGGTGCATTCCATGTAAATGCACCACCCCCACAATAAAAACATGTTTTTTTGGGAGTGTTGGGACTTGCACGATGTGAGACACAAACATTTTACAGCGGAGTCCATGAAGATCCTGTTAGGGATGTCCCCGCCCGACGTGATCCTTGGATTTTTTGAGAGAAATTAACATTTTTCATCTGATTGAGATTTTAACGAGAAGGATTTTTAACAAAGTTTTTGGTTCGTTTGTAGACGATGTATTTAACGGATTTTGTGAATTTTTTTTTTTTTTTTTTTTTTTTTTTTTTTTTTTAAATGACTGGTGTTGATTTTAACGTGGTGACAGCCCGATTGTGCCCTCTGCGGTCGGCTGGTATAGAACTCTTACTTATCTTATCTCCTAATGACTGTGTTTTTGACCCTCCGTTCCAAGTAAGTTGAACAAACCCCAATGTTTCCGCCGTTTGGGTTCGGATGCGCCTCGTTGCGGAATCAGGTATAGACCTGGAGTATTTTCCGATTTTTCCAAGTTTCCGGATCACCTCCTGGACCTTTTTCACACCAGAGATTCGTTCGATTCCCCAGCCCTTTTCCCTAAAAGGGGTTACCAGCTCTTCCGTACAAGGCTTTGGGATGCGGCTCTGTTCCAAATTCCCCTCCTATCAAAAAGTTTTCACGACGGGTTTCCCGTCTGAGGATGGGTGGCCCGGCAGCCACTGCCCTGGGGGGTCCTTTTAGATATTGTTGGAACATATTCATTCAGATGCTTCTGTCTATTCTGCTGAACTTACTGCTCTAGTACTGGCTTTGAAGTTTATCTCTATTCTTCGAGGAGGGACTTTCTGGTTCTGTCGGATTCGCTGTCAGCTTTGGAGGCCATAGCTGGCCGCAACCTTCAGCATCCAGAACTTTACTTTTTTTGAACTTTTTAGCAAGTTGAAGGCGGACGGTTACAACATTACTCTTGCTTGGGTTCCTGGCCATGTTGGCATCGGCGGGAACGAAATGGTTGATCGTTTAGCCCAAGAAGCCACAAGAGAGAAACTGTCCAACACTTATATCCCCTGCTCAGATTTTGAAACCCAAAATTAACGCTTATGTGAGAGACCTCTGGCAGGAGGATTGGAACACACAGCCGAATAACAAACTCTTTCAGATCCGTCCAAACCTTAAAGACTTCCTCCCATCCGACGTCGGGTGGTCGTAAAGAGGAAACGGTTCTGTGCCGGCTGCACACCGGCCATTCGTATTTTACCCATTCTTACCTTTTAAAGAGTGAAGAAGCTCCGTGGTGCATTTCCATGTCATGGCCACTCACAATGAAAACAGTTCTTTTAGAGTGTTGGGACTTGCACGATGTGAGACACAAACATTTTACAGCGGAGTCCATGAAGATCCTGTTCAGGATGTCCCGCCTGACGTGATCTTGGTTTTTGAGAGATTTAACATTTTTTATCTGATTTGAGATTTTACGGAGAAGGATTTTTAACAAAGTTTTCTGGTTCGTTTGTAGACGTTGTCATTTAACAGATGTGTGAAAATTTTTTTTTTTTTTTTTTTTTTTTTTTTTTTTTAATGACTGGGTTGATTTTAACGTGGTGACAGCCCTGATGTGCCCTCTGCGGTCGGCTGGGCTATAAGCAACCATTAAACTTATCTTAAACTTTTCTACTCCATCTGTCCGGCTTGTCGTCAGGACCTTGTCGTCTGTTAGGGGACTTCCTCGACCTTTTTTGCTTTGGGTACTTTAACGGTCACAACCCTTTTGGGGTTTGTACCGGTTCGTCAAACCGAGGTCTGCTGATTTTAGGATGTCCTTTCGGATTTGGATTGTGTTGTCTGAACGACGGATCTGCAACTTACCCATTCTTCCACAGGTTCACTTTGTGTTTAATTGTCGGGTTTTGTGACCCCTCGCTGGTCCTGGACTATGAGTGGTCTGTCATGACGATCTGCACGGAAGTGACCATTTCCCTGTCCTTTTACAACGTAATAAATGAACACGCTCTGTCTCTCAGCATTTAAATATAAGAAAGCAAACTGGATCTTTTGCAGCCATATTTCAAGGAGTTCCAGGACACTGATTTTCTTCAGAGCTGACCCTGCAATACAGTCAATTTTAAACCTTTCATTCTTAAAACTTCAAATGACGTTTGATAGAAACTTTCCCAAAAAAACGGCCCTTAAAA
>JAFLJL010002532.1:22500-44353 GCA_018398815.1 Conus ventricosus | reverse complement strand
CCCCTTTCTGCGCCCGTCACACTCTCTGCTGTCAGTGTCTCTCACACCCTTCTGTTGTCAGTGTCTCTGACACCCTCTGCTGTCAGTCTCTCTGACCCCTTCTGCTGTCAGTGTCTCTCACACCCTTCTGTTGTCAGTGTCTCTGACACCTTCTGCTGTCAGTGTCTCTCACACCCTTCTGTTGTAAGTGTCTCTGACACCTTCTGCTGTCAGTGTCTCTCTCACACCTTCTGTTGTCAGTGTCTCTGACACCTTCTGCTGTCAGTGTCTCTCACACCCTTCTGATGTCATGTCTTGCGCCCTTCTGCTGTCAGTATCTCTCTCTCACCCTTCTGCTGTCAGTGTCTTGCACACCCTTCTGCTGTCAGTGTCTTGCACATCCTTCTGCTGTCAATGTCTTGCACACCTTCTGCTGTCAGTGTGTCTCACACCCTTCTGCTGTCAGTGTCTCTCACACCCTTCTGCTGTCAGTGTCTCTCACACCCTTCTGTTGTCAGTGTCTCTGACACCCTTTGCTGTCAGTGTCTCTCACACCCTTCTGTTGTCAGTGTCTCTGACACCTTCTGCTGTCAGTGTCTTGCACACTCTTCTGCTATCAGTGTCTTGCACACCCTTCTGCTGTCAGTGTCTCTCACACCCTTTTGCTGTCAGTGTCTCTCACACCCTTCTGCTGTCAGTGTCTCTGACACCCTTCTGCTGTCAGTGTCTCTCACACCCTTCTGTTGTCAGTGTCCTCTGACACCTTCTGCTGTCAGTGTCTCTGACACCCTTCTGCTGTCAGTGTCTTTCACTCCCTTCTGTTGTCAGTGTCTTGCGCACCCTTCTGCTGTCAGTGTCTCTCACACCCTTCTGCGTGTCAGTGTCTCTCACACCCTTCTGTTGTCAGTGTCTCTGACACCCTTCTGCTGTCAGTGTCTCTCACCCCTTCTGTTGTCAGTGTCTCTGACACCCTTCTGCTGTCAGTGTCCCTCACTCCCTTCTGCTGTCAGTGTCTTACACACCCTTCTGCTGTCAGTGTTCTCGCACACCCTTCTGCTGTCAGTGTCTCTCTCACACCCTTCTGCTGTCGGTGTTCTGACACCCTTCTGCTGTCGGTGTTCTGCACACCCTTCTGCTGTCGGTGTCTCGCACACCCTTCTGCTGTCAGTGTCTCTCACACCCTTCTGCTGTCAGTGTTCTGCACACCCTTCTGCTGTCAGTGCCTTGCACACCCTTCTGCTGTCAGTGTCTTGCACACCCTTCTGCTGTCAGTGTTCTGCACACCCTTCTGCTGTCAGTGCCTTGCCACCCTTCTGCTGTCAGTGTTCTGCACTCCCTTCTGCTGTCAGTGTTCTGCACACCCTTCTGCTGTCAGTGCCTTGCCACCCTTCTGCTGTCAGTGCCTTGCACACCCTTCTGTTGTCAGTGTCAAACACATTCTTCCGTTTTCTGTGTCTCATGCACCCTTATGATGTCTTCAGTAAGCCGATACATTTTCCTGTGTGCGTCATGTTGTCAGTGATGTCTCCAGTGAGTATAGATGTATTATTTGTTGTGCGCATGGTTTTGACAGGGATGCCTTTTCTGTACACAGATGAAGACTGGTTCGACAGGGGAGAGCATCATGCATGCCTCATGGCCAGTGGTGGGCCCTAAGGATACAGTGTTGATCCAAGCGTCAGAGTATCTGATGGATGCTGCCCACGAGTTCCGTCTTCGCTTGAAGACCGTTCTGAATCCTGGCAAAAACAAGGTGGAGATCAGTTGATGATGTTCGAAAGGTGCAAACTAAGTAGAGATTGTGACCAAGTCAATAGTATTCATTTCAATGAAAACAACATGATGACAATGATTTCATCGCAGTTATTTGCAACTAGTTCCAACACTACCATGACTACTCTTACACCTAATATCTCTTGGTGCTGTTGCTGCTGCAACTGAAGGTGACTACTTCGAAAATTTAAAGTGCATTTAAAAAAAAAAAATCTCTGCCATTGCCTTTGACTCAAATGATGAACAGTTCCTGGGTTAGGATGAAAGACTGTGTTAAGACTCTTCCAGTGCTGTGAGTGGGAGACAATAACCTGCATAGGGTGTTGCATGCTGTGGTGTGATTTTCTTGTTTGTTTGTTTTTTGTTGTTGTTGTTTATGTTTTACTAGGTATGCATGCGTTTCAGGAACCTGTATTATTATAATTAGTATTATACATCTTTATTTTTTTTGTGACAAAGTTAAGCATTTGAGGTGAAAATGTTAACTAGTAAATGAACAGTTAACACTGTTGTGACTGTGCCTCCCACTTTGAAGCTGTGTGTTTTGCTGTTCTGATCTTGCCAACAAAACAGTGAAACCCCGTCAAACGAAAGAGAAGAAAAAATGATCTCTTATCATTCATAAAGTGGGGGAGGGGGGGGGGACCAAATGTTATCAGATTTCATCCATGTAACGGAAAGAGCTTACTGTTTCTTCAGATGAAATGCAGAGTTATCTGGTTTAATCCCTTCTGTGATCTCAAGCGATCCCAGAGTGTGTAGTCAGTGGCCATCAAGGCATAAAGCTAAATCAGCTTGTGTATTAGAAGAAATATGCAAGACATGTTTGCTGCAGATCACGATTGTGTGCATGGTATTCCTGAATTGGGAACTAGAGACTGAGAGAAGGGTTGAGAGAGAGAGAGAGAGAGAGAGAGCAAGTGGAAATTCATAGAATCAGTTATCGTATTTTCCAGAAGACAGAAACCAAAATTGATAATGGGGTCTTTGAAGCTGTCAAGAGTGATGGAAGGTTGGGGGTGTCGTTCATTGAAAGTAAAAAATGGAAGCTCCCGAAGCATCTTTCTCACGGGATGAGTCTTTATAAACATTGTTCTGTTCGTATAACAGTATGCTTGAATATATTGTGTGACATTTCCATTTCATGAGAAGTTGTCTTGCTGGCTTTTGCAGAAAGCCTCTCCTCCTACCCACGGAACCATCTGGGTGGCGAAAACCTATCCACCATGGCAGAACACTATTCTGACGACCCTGAAGGATCTTTCCACAGTGAGTCTTGCTTATCTCCCTTTAATGGTCATCTGTTTGTGGCTGTTGGACCAGGTCATCATTTTGTTTTTCATAGGAGTCTTGAAAAGACAGAGGGCAAGAAAATCAAGAAACAATCAATCTGAAGAAAAGGGGAAAAGACGGATAAACAGGCTGTCATACAAACAAACAAGCAAAGAAACAGTTTACTGACTGAAAGACGCATTTTAGTGTGTGTATATGCGCTTCATGACGTAAAGCACCATGGTCAGACTAAAGAAAAAAATATCTCTCTGTAGTCTGAAAATGATGGTACAGATAATGGTTATAATGATTTGTAAGGGGAACATGCCTTTCATCCTGTTATACCCTCCCTGTTTTTGTCTCTTTCCTTCATTTGACTCTAAACTGGAAATGGAAATATTAGTTTTGTGCACACCAGTTTAGAAAAAAAAAACATGGTGCTTTATACAATGTGGTATAGTATATGCAGTATTAATGTTTCCAGCCAGTTTCTCTGTGTTTCTTAGTTTACCTGTTTACAATGAATGCCATCAGTTTTATTTTTGCTTGCCCTGTAATCATTCAGTCATTAATCAAGTTTAAATGAGAAGCCTTCAGCTTTTTAAATGGAATAACTTACAAATATAGAAATTGTGGGGAGCAAAGTTGTTTTTCATACAATCCATTTCTGACTTGGTGACCTGAACAGCGTCAGCCCTGAGGTCTGCTGGGCTGCCTGAAGAACAGGCAGAAAAACGAACCACACAGTAAAATTAGGGATCCCAAAAGCCCAGTGCAGTAACAACACACAGTCAACGTTATGAAGCAAGTTGTACATGGAGATCAGCGTGACAACATGGTCCTAAGTGAAAAGTAGTTGTCAAAAGCATGTGGACCATACATGCTGTTCAAAGTTGTGTCATGAGTTGACTGGTGCATCGACTGTCTTGTTGGGAGTTATCTCATTAGTCATTTGAAATGAGAAAGCTGAATCAGACATGTCAGTACATGGTGTTGGGGCGGAAGCGCACAGCAAAGTTGTTGAGGAGGATGTGCTGTTCAGTTACGATGTGTGTGATTGCAGCCTAACCATGGACTGCCTGACAACAGGTGATCTCCAGTGAGCTGAAGAAGAAGGGGGAGCTGCAGAAGTACATGAAGAAGGTCATGCCTTTTGTGCAGGTAGTCAAGGTGAGGTCAAGGCTACTGGTCGCTCCACGTTTCACTGTCTGTGCTCAGTTTTGTCGCTTTCCTTTTACCTCTTTTCATTGATCTCGAAATGTTGATGGGATGAATCGAAGAATGTCAGTCAGGAATGTCGAATTTGCATGTGTAAGCAGACTGTGGTGTTATGAAGACACGTGGTAAATGGACTCCATTTTAAGTCAGATATATATGGTTATAGTGAAGTCATTGTGGGTTGTTCTCTCGGTCACAGTTTCTGACACATTTACTGTGTCTTACCTGTCAAGTCTTACGGTTTTTTTCCGTAATTCTTACGGATTTTCGACATTTTTCAAGTCTTACGGCGTACAGCAAAAACCTTAAGTATTTTCCCAAAAAAAAATCTGTTGCGATGGTTCATCTGGAGCTTTTGTTTAATCGCGCCGGTAACTTGCATTGTGCAATCAGTGGAGTTATAGTCTAGAGCATGCGCAAAGCATTCTACCAACACTTCCTTCACTTACGTGTGTCAAGTTGTACTCGAACTATAACGTTCGACAGCATGGCTTCAAAACCTCCGACTAAAAAACCGAAGCTCTACTCGGTCGCTACCAAACTGAGTGGGAGACAGAAAAGGAGTTTCAAAGTTAATCACAGTTCCGAGGAGGGGATGGAATATGCATACTGCAAAGCGTGCAGAAATCAGTGAAAGTGTCGGCGTCAGGTCGTTTCGATGTGGTTCGTCATTTCCAAAGTGAAACGCATAAGCGTTCTGTGCAAAAGTTCAAACAACACGTGCCTATTGACCAACAATTTCGACAGCAAATTAAGAAAGCGAACACGACGAACAAATCACAAAGGCAGAACTGCTTTTTTGCAAGTTCCTTGCCGATACACAACTTGCCGTCAACAACTGCTGACCATTTCACAGATTAGTCAGTGTTGTATAAAATGTCACAGTGTGTTTGTATGTGTGTGTGTGTTACAGTGTATGCATGTTTGGCATGGTTTGTTTTTCTTAATGTTACAATTTTCTATATTCATGGGTTTCTTATGGTTTTTGGTTTAAAACTTATGGTCAGACGATAAAAATGTTATGACAAGAGCCTAGAATAGCTTGACAGGTATGCTGTGTCATGTGATTTATACTTTAACTATGATGGGAAAAAGCGTATGATTTTTGTTTTAGAGATTTTCAGAAGGAAAAAAACATTGAACGGAACATATGTATAAATTTCAGCCTCTGTGTAGTCTGTTTTTTAAAACGGGGGAGGAATGAAGAGTGCAGTGATATTTCTCAGGACAGATATTATGCTGTTTGATTACATAATGTGAATTCTTTCCCTTGGTTTTATTTTTAGACATGCATAAATATTCATTCATTATGGTTTGTGAGATGAGCATCAGACCTGCAAGTTCAGCAAAACGTATTGCGCTGTGATAGTATGTTTTGAATGAGGTGTCGAGTTGTTAAACGGTGTTTGTTTGTGTGCAGGAAAACTTTGCAAACCATGGTCCAAAGGGGGTGGAGCGGACGGTCTCAGAGTTTGTGGAAGCAGATTTGGAGGACTCCCCCTGAGCTCCCTGAAAAACCCTTTTGGAGGTGGGTTCCTGTCGTCTTTCATGGGATTTGTGAGGTCTTGTGAACGGCCAAATGAAGGGGCTTAGACGGGGGACTTTGTGTTTTTAATTGAGGTACGTAAGATCCAGTTGAAAAAGCATTCAACCCCACCTTGCCTTAAAGAGCCCAAGTAAGTGAAAAAACGCGCTCTTTTTTCATTGTCCCTTTTGGTTTTTTTTTTGGGCCCGGAAAAAGCCCAAAAGAGGTGGGAAACGCGTCGTTGTTTTGTTTGTGACTAGTTTGTCCATGTTTCTCTTGGGGGTTTTGGGAATTTTTTTATTTAAGTTTTTGGGAGGTCCCAAGCCAAAAAAGCCATTCCCTTATCTTGTTAGTTGGGTTCATTAAAATTTGAAAATTCAGTGTTTTTAAAGGGTTTGGCAAAGAAAGGTTACTAAGCTAAGAAGAGAAGAATTGTACTGCCCTCTTTAAAAAAGACAACATTTCAAGCCCTGTACTTTGTTTTGGGTGTGTACTGTGGACCAGTTTTTGGTTGTGGTTAGCTTGGTGGGGTGTGGGTGTGTGTGTTGTGTTTTGTGTGTGCGTCCCCGGCCCACATTCTTCTTGTTTAGAAAATTTAAAAATTTTAAAACTTTAAATTTGTAGAAAAAGACTTCTTTTCCTCGGGCAGAAAAAGGGACGGTGTTTTTTGTCTGGGTGGGCTTCGGGAATGCTCCTGTTTTGGGGAACCCTTTTTGGGTTTGTTTAAAAGATTAAGTACTAAAAAATAAAAAAATAAAATGTTGCCAGTTCGGGGTTTTTTATGCTTTCACCCCATGGCATCCTTTTTTTTTCCCTTGGGGTTAAATGATTTATCTTTTTCTGGCAGGTTTTTGAAAAGTGGCTTTTTTGGAAAACCAAAACCCCTTTTTTTGCAAAAAATGGTTGTCTCCCCTTCATAGTTGGGTCATGGCTTTTCCCCTTTTGGGTGCAAAGATCAGACGGGACGACCTGCTGTGTTCGGGTTTCATTTTGGGCGGGTTTGTGTTGCAAGGGTTTATCCCGGGTTGTGTTTCGTCTTGTTTGGAAATAAAATGGGGGGAAAGGGTTTAATTATTGTTTGGTTTAAGGATTACGTATTTGATGGGCCAGTGGGGGGAAAAGGGGGTAGGGTGCATATAGTCAGTGTTTTTCTTTTCTTTTTTTACAAAACTGCATTTTGATGTGAGTGAAATGCACACTTTTTAAGGGTTTGGAGGGGGGGGGGGGGGGGGGTTGTAAATGGAAAGGTGTGGGTTGTTCTTTTTGTACTTTCGTTTGCGGGGGAAAGTCTCAGAGGTAGGTAAATGAATTTTGGAAGTTTTTCCCACTATGTTTTAATTTAACACATTGTACAGCATGTGAAAAAAACGAGGGAAAGGGTTGTAAAAGGGAGGGCTGTTTGGGGAAAGGATGATGGCGGGGAAAAAGGGAGGTGATGGGCTTTTTCTTGCCCTTTTTCCCAACAAGGTTAAATTTTTTGGTGAGCTTTTTTTTTTTTCTGTTTGGTGTGTCTCCAAAATTGTGCGGTGGGTTGTGTGTGTGTGTGTTTTTGTGTGTGTGTGTAGTGTTTTTTTGTAATTTATTCCCGGGGCCCCCAAATTTTTTTGAAAAATTGGTGGATTTCGGCGAAAACTGCGGGGGGGGGGGGGAAAAAAAATTTGGGAGAAAAAATTTTAAAGGGGCCAAGGAATTTTTTGTTTAAAACAGAAATTTCCTCATCTTAGGTTCTGGCCCCTGCTGGGCTTTGCTGGCAGAAAACCCACTGAAGCAAGAAACCCTCATGTTCTTTTGAGAGCGCTATTGTTTTTTTGGTCTCAGGGGGTTTTAAGGGGCCTTAAAGGGCAAGTGATATAATGCCCCAAACTTTGTGCGGGGGAAAGGGCCCACTGAAAAAATGAAAGAGATTAAACAACAGAGGGGTAAAACAAAGGGTCAGGGTTTTGTGGTTTCCCCAAAAAAAGTTGCAATACCCCACTTAGTGCTCAGACTAAAAATCAGACATAATTAAAAAAAAACAATTTTAAAAAATATTTTTAAGGTGGGGGAAGGGCATGTCCGCCGGGCCCCCCCCGCCCCCCCCCTTTTAGAATTTCAGGGTTTTTTTTGTTTTCCCCCTCCAAAAGTGAGCCGTGGTGTAATTTTTGGGGGGTTTTGATGCATAAAGAAACCCTTGACCCTGTTTGTGTTTGATGACAGTTGGAAGGTTGGTGGTGGGTTCTCGGGAGGAGGCGGATAAAAAAGTGGAGGGGACTGCTCCCCCTCCCCAAGCCTTTCATCAGCTACCGCACTGAGGTGGGGGATAAACCTTGGTTTCTGCCTCTCTGTTGTATTCGAACTTGTGCCTTTTCCAAGGGGGCTTGCCTGGGGGAACTTTATGTGTGGGTGTGGAGAAAGGGGCCCCCGATACGCAGAAACATAAAAGACGGGCTGATCTTGTATCTCTGCTTTTTTCTACTTTGGCGGGGGGGCCCCTAGGGCTGTGATGTTCCCTGTGACTCGGGGTCGCTGGGGGCCCCATTTTTTATGACGGGAAATTATAAACTAAAGTTTTTTAAATTGTCTTTTTTTGTAATGAAAAAAAATTATAAATTTTTTTATTCTTTTGAAAGGGTTTGCAGTTTTTGTAGAAGAAAAAAGGAGAGAAAGAAATCCCTTTTTTTTTTAAAAAACTTTTCAATTTGGTAAGTTTGGGCATTTTTTAGGGAAAACTGTTTTGTAGTAAGGAAGATCGGTAGGGGAAAAACTGTTATGTGGTAGGGTTTCCCTTTTATTTGAGGGAACCCTTTTGAAAACCCCAAGAAAGGTGTTTGTGTGATTTGCGTCCACTTGTGTATTCATTGGAAAACCAGCAGGCAGTGCAGTGGGTTGTTTGAAGTCATTCCCATTGTTCGAGGGGGATGTCGCCTCCAAAATGCTCTGAAAGCCTCATAAAGGGGAGAGAGTTTAAAAATAAAAGGGTTTAAACCCAGTCTTTTTGGGGTTTGAACTGTAATTTAGGGGGGTTTGGATGGGGTTTGGGTTGGCTTAGAAAACAGGGCCCAAAATTTCAAACCAAATTTTGGTTGGGGACAAAGTCCAATCCGATTTTCCCGGAAAAGGGCCCTTATCCAAATTTTTTATAGGCCAAAAATTTCCCGCCCGGGGAAAAAATCCGGGGGGAGCTTGTGTTGGAAAATTTCCCAGCTCGTTTATCTGAATTAGATATGATAGGGATACTGAAGCCTGTTTTTTAATGTAAAGGTTAATTTGTTTCGTAGCTAACTCACCCCCAGGTGTTTATTTGTTTGTTTTCCCCATTTTTGGGGGCGCCCATTTAGTTCCCTCAAAAGCAGAATGGGTTTTCGCTACTTTTTTTTCACTTGGGGTTCCTTTTTCGGTGGTTTTCAGGGAAATATAAAATTTAGAGAACTGCCTTAAAAATATTTTTGATTTCAGTGGGAAAAAATTTTCGGGCGGGGTGGGGGGGAGGGGGGGGTTTTTGTAGGGGGAAAAAAAAAAAGCGATGGTGGAATCCACTGGGGCACTATTTGTTTTTTTGGGTTATTTTGGGCCCGATGGCATTAAACTAAGGGATTTGTTTTAAAGTTGTTTGTGAGAGCCGGCATTTTGCCATTTTTTTCGGGCCCGCTAAACAGAAAAAAATTATCATGCTCTTGATTTTTGTGCTTCGGAAGACATTGAAAAAAGGAAAAATATTTTGGCCCAAAAACTGTATGAACTAGTTTTTCGGGTTTCATTGAAAGAGAAAAAAAAATTGGTTAATACCCCATTTAAATGCTGAGTTTTTGTGTCTTTTGGGTTCCCAAATTTTGAATGAAAAGTTTCCCAAAAATTTGATCAGAGGGGGGAGGGGAAATTGGTAGGCAGATGAGGGGGGGCGGGGGGGGGGGGGGGGGGGGGGGGGGGGGCGGGGGGGGGGGGAATTTTTTTTTCCTTGAAAAAAAACACGTGCGTTTCGCCCTTTCTTAGGTCTTCTTCAGGCAAGATAAAAAAACACTAAAGGAAAATTAAAAAACGAAAAAAAGAAAAAAAAGAAATTTGGTTTTTTTGAAGAAGCCCTTGGAGGTTGAAAACGCATCGTGTTTTGTTTTGTGTTTTGTTTGTTCTTGTTTGGCGGATTTATTTCATAATTTTTTCAAAATTTTTTTTGGGATTTTCCCGGACGGCAATCGCCTATTTTTTTTCAAACCCAGGTTTTAATTAGTCAGTTCCCTGGGGGGGGAGGGAGTGAGGGGGGGGTTTGTGTTGAAAAGGTTTAAAAAAACCTTTATCTGGGGGGTCATTTTTTGCCCCAAACCTTGTTGTGTTCCCAGGCCCTTTTGGCCCTTGCTTTTCCACAGAGGCTCGGTCTTTAGAGAGAGGGGGGTTCTTTTAAGTTCTTTTGTTTGGGCCCAAAAGGGGGAGAACATAGTAAAGCCTCTGGAAAAATGTCCCAGCCCCCGGAGACCTGCTTGTTGGGAGGGGTTTTAAGAAAGATTTTAGTTTTTGGGGTTTTTGAAATGTTCCATGTTGCCAGCAGCATGATGTCGGGAATTATATAAATTTTTTTTCCTTTTTTCACTCAAAAGAAAAAAAAAATCGAGCAAAAGAAAAAAATTGAATGGCAAGATGTAAATAGGTTTTTGACAGATAGGAAAAATTTCCTTTTGAATATTGAAAGAAGTTCAAGGGGTTTTTTTTTTTTCTTTTTGTGTCTTTTAAGTTGTGTGCCACCCAAAAAAAGTGCCCCAAAAAGGGTCAAAGTGAAAAATGAAGTGCGGGGAACAACTTAGATTGCTAGGGGGGATTTGGGGGGCAAGATTATTTTCCTCCTTCATTTAAGTCGTTTTTTTGCGTCCAGGTTTTAAGCCTTCCTATTTTGAAACTAAGGTATATGATATGCTGAAAACAGCTTTACAGCTTGAATTTGGTTGCAGTTTGACTTTTGGTTACAAACAGGGGTTTGAATAAATGTATTAAATCAGATCCCTTTCACAGGTTTAAGATCCTTGGTGAAAAACAGGCGGGAACTGAAAAAGAATTGTCTGAACAAAAAAGGCAAAATTGTCAAAAAACCCCAACAAAAAACAACAACAGAAAAAAAGTTATCCCCTTTTTGTTTCTGTCATTGAATTACAATATTTTGAAAAAAAAAAAGAAAGGAGAGAAAAAACACGTAAGGTGAGGGGAATTTTCTTCAGTCCATGAAATTTCGACAAAATTATAGAATAAGATTTGGGGAAAAAGGGGGAAAAAGAGGCCCGGGTGTAGAGAGAAAAAAAAAAGTAAAGGGTGGGGGGAACCCGGGTTTTATTGTTTTTTTTTTCTTTTTTTCCCTTTTTCAAAAATTAAAAATGGGGTATTGCCATTCACTCTGTTTTTTTGGGGTTGAAGTCTTTGCCATTTGTTGTTTTGTTGTCGTACCCTGGCAAAAAGACCCCGGGGAAATCACCCAAAACAGCCGAGGTATTTAAAAAACACTAGGGTAAAAAAGCATCAGCTGGGGATGAGAAATTACGTGTGTGACCTTTTTTGGATTACCCCCCCCATTTGGGCGGCCACACTGACTTGGGGGATTTTAGGGGACTAAAAATGTTTGCTAGGAGCTTTGTAAACAACTGAAGACAATCCCCGCATAACTTTGCAGACCCATAACAACATTTTGATGTACCCTTGGTTTTCTGCCTAGTCAATTACCCTGCCCCCTTAAACCCAAAGGAGAATTTGTTTTTTGGAAACATGCCCTTTGTTTTTTTGACCCTTTGTCGTCATTTAAAAGCTGCAAAGGTACGGGGCCCCCAAAGGCGGGGGTGGCGACCCCATTCCAGAACTGAATGGTTCGGGAAAGAGGGCCCCAGGTGACAGTCTCTCCCCTGTTTGGGGTTCCCCCCCCCCCCCCCCCCCCACTTTCAACACAGCCCCCAGACTGTGACCCCCCGGAAAAGAAAAATTGGCCCCACGGTGGCATTGGGCAAAACAGTTTGGTCTACCCAGGGGCATAAATTTCAACATTAGCAAGGACCCCTTTTGATTTGACTGTGATAGTTTTCAGAGCTGAGTAAGGCAGAGACTTTGGTGTGTACCCCCTTCTGAAAAAGGGAAAAGGCCCAGACAAAAGGGGTTTTTTGAAAAGTGTGTGTGTTTTGGTTTTTTTTGTTGTGTTAGAAAGGGTTTATCTTTGTGATGTATTGACAGAAACGGAAATAAATTGTTGAAGAAAAAGAAAAATACGGATGGGAAATTTTTCCCACTAAAAATCTTTTTTTCCCAAAATGCTCAATTGTCCAGACAAAGGGCCTTTTTCCCATTTGGGGTTGGTTAAAAACTACGCTGTTGAAAATGAGGTTTGCCCCTTAAAAAGGGGAGGGGAAAAAGGGGGGCCAATTCTAACCCCTTGGGTACGGGTTTATCACCAATCTTCCGGGAATTCCCTCTATTTCTGAAATTTGGGCCCTCTTGGGGCCCGTAAATTTTTATTTCAGTTGCAACCCATTATGAAAAACCGGGGGGGGGGGAAAGGTCCTGTTTTGGCAGATAGGTGTTTTAAACATTTTTTTTCAGCTGGAAAAATTTCTTTTCCCCCTATTTAAATTTTCCAAAAAAAACCCCGGAAAAACCCAAACACGGAATAACAAACCCCGGAAAAAAAAACACCAAAAATAACAAACCCCGGAAATTTAAAAAAAAAGGGGGGGGAAAAAGTGTTACCTTAAAAAAAAACAAGACGACCCTTTGGGCCCCGAGAGACTTTGACGTGTTAACTGAACCTTCCCAACCTAAACGAGAGGCGTGAAAGTTTTAATCCATTTTGCGGGTAAAATTTAAAAACCAGTTTTAGCGTTTTGGGGAAAAAAATTTTTGGCCCCTGTGTGCCAAAAGGAAGTGAATAAGGTTAGGGAAAAAGTAGTGCCACTTCCCCTTTCTTCCTGTTTCCTTTAATCTTCTTTTTTTTGTCCCTTTTTTTTTTAAAGGGCCCCGGTAATTTTGAAATGGAGGGAATAAGGGGTTTTACAAATTGGAAGGTAGGGGCGTGGTTTCTGACATTTTCAACCCCCATGTTGAAAAACCCTGAGTCAAATTTGTACTCTTGCTGCTGTCGGGTCCTCCCGAAAAATGGAGATGAAAATCGGCACTTTTTTTTAAGGGTTACTCACTTTTTGGGGCTGCCCCAACTGATAAATACTTTGAGGCTGCATCGAAAGGCCCTTGAATGGACCCTCATAGGGGAAAAAAAAAAAAAAAAAAAGTTGCCCACACCCCTACCCCATTTAAAATGCTCTGAGGACCGAACCCAAGGGGAGGGGAAGAAAGGCTGATTTTCCAAATCCCCTTTTGGGAAAATTGAAATTTTACCTTCTTTTGAGTAGGGGGATGGCCCCCAATATGAAATGTTGGTGGAAAAAAATGTAGTTGTTGGTTAAAAAGCTTGGCCGTCTCAGGGGGGCTGGACCCCTGGACAAAAGGTTGGCCCGGTGGTTTTAATTCTGAAAGCAAATACCCTGTGTAAGTCCCTTTTGAAAAAAAAAAATTCAAAAGGCTCAAGGGGGAGAGTAGTGATTCGAAAACAAATGGTGAGTGTTGGACCGAGGAAAAAAACTGCCCTATCCGTTTTTAAAAATTTGATTGTAGCGGTCCTTAGGGGGACAAGAGTACAGGGTGAAACTGGGGGTCATCAAGGATGAAGAAGCTAGAGTGAAGAATCTAGCCCCATTGTCATTTTCATGAAAAAAATTTTCCCCTGCGAGGAAGAAAAGGGAAAAAAGGGCCCCTTTAAAATCCCTAGTTTAGGGAAAAGAAAAGGCCCCAGAGGCCCCCCTTTTTGGAGAAGGGACCCCCAAAATTGGGAAGGGTTGGGAAAAACAAAACACACACACAGATACAAACAAAAACCCACACACACACACACACACCACACACACACCCCCACACACACACCCCACACAAAAAAAGCTTTTGGGTGTGTTAGTGGAGGGCCTGGAATAAAAGGGCTCATCCACCCGGCAACTGATTAAACAAGGGATCTTTGTGGAGGGGTGGGTACTGAGGGGTATGTGAGGTTGGGGCCCGGGGTCCCTTTTTTTTGTTTCTTTTCTTTTGGTGGTGGTGGGGGGAGCATTTTCCTTGTTAAGGTTATAGTTATGCCAAGAAGGAAAACGGGGGTTTTGGAGAGGGAAAAAAAGAGAAAAAAAACCGTTTTGTTTTGTTTTTGTTTCCTTTTTTTCGTTTGGTTTTTTTCAGGAAGGTTTTGTATTGTTTATCCCCCCCTCTCTCCGTCCTTGTTCCCCTCACATCCCCCCCTTTTAAATTTTAGATAGTCATAAAAAAAAGTTAAATTAGTCTGGGGTCTCTTCCCCCTGATTTAGAAAAAAAGCAGTGTTTTCTGCCCTTTAGGGAACAAATAGGTTAGTTTTCTTTTTTTGTTTTTAGTGTTTATTATTTTTGTACGTTTTACAGCCTTGCAACTTGCAACATTACCAGTGCATTCCCAAAATTTTTGTGCAGGGCCCAAATTTTTTTCCTGGGGATCATTAAAAAGGAACGGAAGGTTTTCAAAATTTTGGGAAAAGAAAAAATCGTTTAGGCCATTTATGAGACAGGTTGAAGAAAAGGTTTTTTCCCATGTAATTTTTAACTGATGGGGGTTTAAAGGGGAAAGAAATGAACCCGACCGGAATTTTTATCTTAAAAAGCTGCCACTTATGATGTTGGCAAATAAAAATTTTGGGGAAAATAGCGACAGCAAAAGGGGAGGGTTTTTTCATCCTTTGTTTGTATTTATGTTGGGTATTTGTTTCTGCCAAAATGGTTACTTTTGTAAATTTAAAATCGCTTATGCATACTCGTAGAACATTATGCCCGATTGGGGGATAAAAACCCAAATCTCTGTGCCCAGGGCCCTTTTTTTTTATTTTTTTAACAATGAAAAAACAGACAATATTAGGGTTTAGGTGTTCTCCCTTTCATCAAAGTCCTTTTTTGTTGGTCGGAATTTTTAAATTTAAAAAGGGGGAAAAATTTACAGTAATTTGGGAAAATCTTTTTTAAATTTTCTTTTCTTTTTATAGATTTGATCCATGGTATTTTTTTTGACAATTGATCCATGGTTTTTTTTTGGGTAGTGAATCCCTGGGGATTTGTATATATAAAAAATATATAAAGGACATCACCGCAGTTTAAAAACCAAGCTTGATTTGTTGGCAAAAATTGGGGGAAAAGGAAACTTAGTTTCCAAATTTGCAAAAAGCAATGTCCACAGGTTTTAAAAAGAAGTTTTAGAGCTTTGTCATAAAAGGAGGTGCGGGTAAGATGGGGACAGGGAAAACCCGCCCTCCATGGCGAGGGGTTTTTTGCATCGCGGGCCCCCACTGGGAGGTAAGGGTTCAATTTCCCCTCGAGTATTGGGGATTTTTTCCCCCCCGGGCCGGGGTTTCCCAAACCCGATTTGGTTTTGGGTTTGGGGGTCTGTTGGAAAGACTGGGGGCCACAAAAGGGCGAGTTCTAAATTTTAAAGGGGTGTGTGCTGATTTGGGGGTTGCCCAAAAATTTTTTACCAAAACTGAGGTGTCTGATCTTCAGGCCTGGGGACATTGGGATATATAATTTAAATAAGGTGGGTACCCGCCCTTGTCATTTCAGTTAAAACCCAGACCGGGAAAATTTTTTAAAATTTATCTTCTTACCCTTTGTTCTCGTCGGGTTGGGCCCCTTTTAAAAAAAAAAAACTCAAAATTTTATGGCCCTTCATGCCCCGCTGTTTGGGACTTCAGTTTTTATTTGGGGGTTCATGTTGTGGGCCCTTTCTTTGATTCTGTTGGGGTTTACCGTTTTGGGAAAAATTATGGGGGGGCCTGTTGTGTTTTGGGGGGGGGTTGGCCGGCCCCCCGGAGGGAGAGCTCGCTCTTTACGGGTCGGGGAACTAAACAAAAATTGTCGGGGGTTTGCGGGTTTTTAGGTGGGTCCGGGACTTGTTGGATCAGAACAGGCGCCACTGAACCCCCACGAAATTGGGCTCGGCAAACAGTTTCGGTCTCCCCCCGGGGGGTTTGGGCCCCTTGACGACTTGACATTGACTGCACCCTTGGAATTTCCCGGGGGGTGGGTTTTCCCGGGGGTGTGACAGGTGGATCGGGGGCGTGGGTTTTGGACGGGATGGGTGTAATGCCCCTGAGGTTTGGGACAGAGATGGGGGGAGCAAAAAGAAAAAAAAAAAAGAAGGTTGGGGGGCAGAAAAAGGGTTTTGGAAATGGCACCTGTCCAGCCCGAAATCCCGGTCGTAACCCAAACCCCACCCCGCTCTTTGGGTCACCCGGGAGGTGTTTTAAGCCCGTGATTCTTTTGGGGCCCCGCTATGCATGGTTTGCATGAATGTGCCCTTACATGTTTAGTGGAAATATAAAGTAAATTTTCTGCTTGTGATTGGATAGGTTTTTTATCTAACCAAGTGCAAAGAAATGACAGATGGGTTTATGTTTATGAAAGTATATAGGTATACATTAGAAAACACAGAATTTTGTTATGTTTCATATGAAAAGTTCCAAAAAGATGTCCAGGAAGGTTTAGTGACTTTTTAAAATGCACTCCAGTTTAAAACCCCCAAAATTTGTCAGGGGTTTTCTTAAATTTTAAAACATGTGTTTTTTGTTCAGCCCTGTTTTGTTTTTTCAGTAGGGGATCAAGGGGTTTTGTTTTTTTGATGATACTTTTTTACATTTTGTTTTTGACCCTTTTTTTGATTTGATTTAGAACCTTCATTTGAAGTTTTTTTGTAGTTTTAATTAAGCTACACTTAATTATGGTTTTTATAGGTTAAGTGTTAATTGATGTAAATCCCGTGAAAGTTATTTTGGGCCCCCTTTTCAGTCCCGTGGGGGAAACTTTAATAGGGTTTGTTTGAGAAAATTACTTTTCAGCTAATTTTTTCTTGTACCCGCTACATGTGTTATTTTTGGCTTTTCACTTTCTCGGGGGCCAAAGGGGGGCCATCACTATGCCCCTTTTTCTTACCTTTTGCATGACCATTAAACAAGCTTTTCTTTCTTTCTTTTTTTTTTAAATTTTTTTTTTTGATTGGTTTGCAGTTGAATTTTAAGTAAGAGTTGTCTAAGGGCAGGGACAAATGTAGAAAAGGCCAAAAAAAGGGATGGTTTTGAAAAAGAAGAGTGGGATTTTTTTAAAATTTTGGAAAAAAACAAAACCAAAATTTGAATTTTGTTCCACAAAATTTATGGTTTTTGTTTGTAGGGTGATTTTGAAGGAAAAAAAAATTTTAGATAAAATTTTTTTATTTGGGGTGTATGGGTGCTGCAATAAATATGTTTAACTTTCTTTTCCCTTTTTTTAAAGCTTGGGAAAAAATGCCTTTACTAAATTAAAAAAAAAAACCTTTTTTTATGATTGAATGTTGACAAAGGAAAGAAAATTTTTACTGAACAGTATGGGAGGGAATCCCTTTTTTGAAAAAAAAAATTTCCCTTTGACTGCCAAAAAAGAATGTTTTGTGAGCGGGCCCCTATCTTTAGAAAAAGTGGCGATTTGAAGGGTGAAACATGACATGTGGTTTTTTTCCCCCTTTCCCCAGGAAAAAATTTTTTTTTTAACTTTTTTTTCCCGTCCCCTCTTCAGTTGGGAATACCCCCTTTTTACTTTTCCCGCTCCCCATTTCCCGGGGACAACCCTAATTGTCCTGCCAAGTCTAGAATTTGGCAGTTCAGAGGGGGCTACAGAGTTTAAGTTGTCATGAGGCAACCCTGAGGAGGTTCTGCTTTGGGGTCTAGTCAGTCGGGTTTGGGGTTCGTAGTTTTCTATTCAGATTTCCGATTTTTCGAATCCCTACCAAAACTCCTTACGGGAAAAAACAATGGTTTGCTTGGGCGCAGGGCCTTTGTTTAGTGAGCGGTTCCCCCCGGGGGGCAACCCCCACGCCAGTCCCCATTTAAACTTGCGGGTTCTAGCGATTCGACACAAACTCGCTAAGGCATAGAGGTGGGTGAAAACGTTAACTGAGGTCACCTTTTAAAACAGGGTTTGAAAGGGTTTACAGAGTTTGACATTTTTTTTTTTATGTGATCTATTTAGGATGAGGATAATGAAAATGAGCCCCTGGAGTTTTCCCTTTTTTTTTCTGAGACGCCATGACAGATTTTGGGTCTTTTTTACTTTCAGATATCCCCAGCCTCAACTAGGGGCCCCCAAAACAAAGGACCCAAGATAAACGTACCGCTGCAGGTTGGGGCCCAAAAAATTTGGGCAGGGGGGTTTTTAAAGAAGCCTAAAAATTAAATGGACGAAAAATCAATTTTTATGGTTCCGTCTTCCCCCAGTTTTCCCGTCCTTGGCAAATCATCCCTGTTTGGAGCAGCTGGTTTTGGGGGAGAAAAAATGCCACAAAAAAAATTTCTTAAAAAAGAAAAGAACCCACAACCCCCCTAGGGGAAAACTGTGAGGTAACCTTTGGGAGCTGGTTTTTTTTCTTGAATTTTTAAAAATCAAAAAGTGGTCAAACAAATGCAATGAAACATTTGTGCGCGCCCCCACCACCCCCACACACCACACCACAAACGGACACACCCCCACGCAAAGGGGCCCCAAACACACCAACACACCACCCCAAAAACACCCCCCACCCCCCCACCCCAAAACACACCCACAACACCCCCACCCCACTACCCCAAAAACACAACCCCACAAACGACTACTAGCTAACAAACATTTTTCATGTGAAAAAATTTTCCCTTTCCCCAAACGTTTTGGGTTTCAAGACGGGAAACCCTTACCCCCCTTTCCCCCCCCCCCTTTTTCCATTTCAAAATCAAACGCACGCCGCTTGCACCCCAAAACACACCCCACCAAACACCCTGCTTTTGGATAATCAAAAAATTTGCTGAGAAGGTCGCCCATCCCCAAATTTGTTTTGGTTTTGGCTTCCCGTGATGGGTGTAACACTTCCCCGTCCCCCCCCCACCCTTTTTTTTTTTTTCTTCTTTAGCCATTTTTAGTGAGGAAAATAGCGGAAGGAGGAGCCCAAAAACTACCCGGTGCCCGGGTTTAAAAAATTTGGGAAAATTGTTTTTATAAAAGAGCAAGTTTTTTTTTTTTTCTTTTCTTAACTTACCCAGGGTTTTTAGGGTGAACCCGCCACGCTCTTACCTTGCCTCCCCCTTTCCCCCCTCTCTCTTTCCCAACCCCCTCATCTTTCTCCTCAAGAATCGCTAAGCAGAAACAATAGCCTTTTTCTTAAGCAACCTGAAGGAAAATTTGGGCAGACCCCAAAAAAACAAAGAAAAGAAAAGGAAAAAAAAAAAAAAAAAATAATTGGGGCTATGGACAGAAAAAAGGGCCAAACTCCCAGAGTGTTTTCAAATGGGCTTGGAAAGGAAAAAAAAGAAGGCAGAAAAAAAAAAAGTGCTCGGAAGGTTTGGGAAAGAAAAAAAAATGAAAAAGCAAAGAAGGTATGAAAAAGGGCACACGTTTTTGGAGGGCTTTGGGGAGGCTGGCCCATCGATCGGGCTTGGTCTCTATGAGAGAGGTACGATGAGGTTGTGAAAAAGATCCCAACCCGGGGGACAGAGATGGCACTGGGCCCTAGGGTTGTGGAACAATGGGTTTTTAAAAAAAAACTAGGGAACTTTCGTGTGCCCAGGTCGCCCGCCAACAAACGAGAGGTTCCCGGAATTGTGAGGAAAAAATCAAGTCTTTGAGGGTTTAAAAAACCCAGGTTTTTTAAAAAAGCTTGAAATTTCCAGATTGCATCCCTCCCCCCTGGGGTTACACCAGAAAACTTTTTTTTAAAAGTGGGAAAACAAATGTACCCCAAGATAGAGGGGGGAATTTCCGCTGTTTCAAAAAGAAAGGTGGGAAAACAAATGTACACAAGAATTTGAGTGGGAATACAGCTGTACACAAGATAGATGTGGGAATACAGCTGTACACAAGAGAGAGTGGGAATACAGCTGTACACAAGATAGAGTGGGAATACAGCTGTACACAAGATATAGTGGGGAATGCAGCTGTACACAAGAAGGTACTTCAAAACCTGTGAAGTGCAACTCTTGTCTGATACTAAACGTATGCATGTGGTCTGGAGATTCTATCCAGTATGTTAAAAAGAAAAAAAGAAAAATGATTTTCAATGCCCCAAAGGTGGTACAGAAAGGAACCCGAGTCATCCATGAGTGCAATCTGAACGACTAAACCGGGTGATCTGGTAAGCCTATTCTTCTCATGGCCACGAGGATGGGTGGGCGTGCAGTGACCCTTCACAAGTCAACCAGGCTGGCAATGGTCACATGGTAAGGTGTGTACAGTACCAACTGTGGCCAAGAAGTCTGAGAGGAAACGGATTTGGGGAGTTACGCAAGAAGTTCTTGAGACTAAGGAGTTTCAAAATAGTCACGACTACGGAAATGCAAAATTGTGGGCAAGTGAGGGTAAGCTTACACGCGTTGGTATGATCACACAGTAAAGCAAATACTGTTCCAACTGTGGCCAGAAAACTGAGAAGAAACGGGATTTGGGGAGTCGGACAAGAACTCTTGAGACTTGGGAGTTCAAAATATCAAGACCACACGAAATAATATTGTTGGACATGAGAGGGTAAGGCTCAGATACTGTAAGTAAAATAAACCAACTCGGACAGAACAGGATCACGACTGTTGCCCAAAATGATAATAATAAGAATAATTTTCAAAAAGCTTATCATCAGTTTGCAGATCGAAGAGCGGCCTTGAAGTTATTCGAAGGCTTCGTCGTGAATTGCTTCACTCGACGAGACCGATGATCAGATACTCTAAAAGTGACGGGCAAAAGATTTCATCCAGCGAAAATAGGAAAATCGTCTTGTGCTGCAAACGAAAAGAAATGCTTGAATAATTGAGTCGAGAAAGTCTTAGTGGCCAGTAAGTGGACCAAACTTGCAAAACACGCATGATGACATTCTGCTTGATTCCAGTTGATACCTCCCCCTCTTCTCTTTTGTTTCTTTCTTTTTCTTTTTTTTTCTGTTGTTCTTGTTGTTAACTGCAATGAAGCATACTCGGTGCTGGTGTCCGTCTTCTCCGGTGCTGTTGTATCTTGCGACTTTAACTTTAGTCATATATTGCGACCTTCATTTGTAGTCGTCCCACCCAAATCCTGCAGGTCCACTTCAACTAGCCTTCACTCTTTCTTTGTTAACAGTAAATCCTTTCATCCATTGTACAGTTCAAGTCATCTGGTAATGCCAGATCTTGCGTCCTTCATCACCGACGGTCGTCTCTCTGAAATATTGTTTTCCTCACTGAAGGTAGACGGGATGGTTTACTCTTTCTTGGTCCGGTCCTTTCTCCATGTATATAAT
This sequence comes from Conus ventricosus, assembly GCA_018398815.1. NCBI lineage: Eukaryota > Metazoa > Mollusca > Gastropoda > Neogastropoda > Conidae > Conus > Conus ventricosus. The sequence continues at coordinate 23,273 of JAFLJL010002532.1, read as the reverse complement.
GTGCCATCTAGTTTATGCGACTGTGAGTTCTCCTGTGGAAGTCCAATGTTTACTCCCACGGCACATAAAGCGAAATCAGGGCTTCTGTCATCGATCCAGAATGTTGTTGTCTGACTGAGGGACCATCATGGATTTCAATGGGGGAGGTGGGGGAGGGGAGGGGAGATATTGGCGGCGACCATCTCCTTACAAGTGTCCAGACGGGGAGATAATCATGTCCTGTGTGGGGTTTGACCTGGGACCTGGAATCTCCCTTTTGTTGACGGCTTCTCCAAGACAGGTGTACAGAGAGCCTCTGCCACATGTCTGTCGTTAAATATGAAACTTCACCAAGGAAGTTACATTTTCACCAGTGGTTGTTGGTTGGTTGGTTGGACCGTGCATTTAACAAGATTACGCAAAAACTTCTGGATCGATTTAACGAAACTATAGTAATATCACTTGATATCCATATTTGAAAAGGCGGTCAGCGTCGATTTTTAGGGTGCAAAGCACACCAAATTAGTACAAGGCATTCAAATTTATTCGTATGAAGAAAGACGGGAATTATTAACTTGAAAGACAGAATAATTAGGGGTGATCTTATGCAAATATTTAAGATTTTCAAATATATATTGATGGCTTGAACCCGTTCATGACTTCTTCAAATCATCAGGTTGTGATCTAACAAAAAAGACAGTGCAGACAAAGTCTTTATTGGATATAACCATATTTAAAAACAGAATTTTTGTTCATTTACTGCCTGAATTATTTTTTTTGGAATTAACTACCTA
>JAFLJL010002532.1:5000-12500 GCA_018398815.1 Conus ventricosus | reverse complement strand
GTACCCCCTTGGGAACTAACGGAAGTAACAGTTAACATTTTTTCTTCTGATCTAAATAAAGCGATTTCGCCGCTGTGTTAGCAGCATCTATCAAAATTGACATGGAAGAAAAGTTTACTAACTATTTGAAAGTATACACTGACGGCTCAGTTCTTGATGATGGTAGTGCGGGATCTGGCTTTGTAATTCCAGATTTCAAAGCTGAAAAATCATATTATTTAGGTAAGGGTCATTCCATATTTTACAGCTGAACTAGTTGCTGTCCTGATGGCATTAAATTATTTAATTTCCTTGCCAGTCTCAATATTTAATATCCTGTTTTGTGTTGATTCACAGTCAGTATTAAAAAGTTTGTATTGTTTTGAAAATACACAAAGAGAGGAATTATTATTTGAGATTAAGTACATGTTGCACTGTCTTTACATGAATGGTACTAATGTAGTATTTTCTTGGGTTCCATCGACACACCTCCTTCGTTTTTAATGATCAAGCAGATAGAGCAGCAAAAGGGGAGCAAAGATATTATTTGGTAGTTATTAAGGTTGATTATCCTTTATCATACAAGGAAATTAGTCATATAATCGAGAGGATTTCTGGAGTCAATACAGCTCCTCATCAAAACCTCGTCAGCAAACTCTGTCAAACTTTGTGTCGATTAGCCGACCGGTTTCTAGCCTGACTTTTAGACTTTTATGTAATTCCCTACGAACCAGTATTGCCAGACTGTTAAGTGCGTATGTCGTGGGGATCTTTCAGTTCAACATGTGATTTTTTGATTGTGAACTAACGAAACCCTTTTTGAATGGTGTTATACCAAGTGCTGACACTGGGCATGTTAATGTGTTGACTTTTTAGATTCGTTGCCAGTTGTTTCTCTTGTTAAATTAACGAGTAACCTTTTGGGAAGTCCATTAAGGAACATTTTATAATCATAATCGTAAGTTAGATTATTTTAGTTATTTTTATCTAATTTTTCATAGTTACTGTCCTACAATTCATCTATCCTTTATTTTTGTTCCATGTAACCACATCGTCCTCTTTTCTTTTATGATAATAGTCTAAAATTGTAAACACTATGTTATTTAGACGTCTGCAATCACCTATATGTGTGACGAGACGTAAAACAGAATTCCTTCCTTCCACACACACACATACACGCACACACACGCACGCACGCGCGCGCGCGCGCGCACGCACACACACACACACACACACACCACGCACACACACATACACGCACACACACGCGCACACACACACACACACACACACACACACACACACACACACACACACACACACACACACGCACGCACGCACGCACGCACGCAATCACGCACGCACGCGCACACAACACACACCACACACCACACACACACACACACACACACACACACACACACACACACACACACACACACCCACACCGCGCTCTCACACACATATACGATTTTTGGGCCCATATATTATACTTGTACGCATGAACATTAATTCTATATGACCACATGCATATGCAATACATGGGGGCACGCAATTATTAGAGTATGGAACAGGATGATGTATTATCTCTTAAAAATCCAGCAGGCAATGGGTGGATGTGGAAGAAGGATTGGAGGGGGGGGGGGGGGGGGGTGGCGTGGCAAGGGCGAATGAAGAGAAGCCTTGCTTTACTTGCAAATTAGCCGTCCAACCACACACACACACACACACACACACACACACACACACGCACGCACGCACGCACGCACGCACGCACGCACGCACGCACGCGCGCACACACACACACACACACACACACACACACACACACACACACAGAGTGCACACTGAACAAGCTTACAAGTGCTCTTTGAATTAAGTGTTGCCTACAACATAAGTACTGGTACACACTATTAATAGTCTGCTAATGAATCCGGTTCTGAAAACTGTCATTACTGCTTTGTCGACCCTACTCCACTGGTGACCTGTTAAGTCTTGCTGTCAGTGCAAGGCTCCATTCTGTTTGGCACATATTAAAAGACAAGGTGCACAATATCTGGTTGTGGTGTGTGTGTGTGTGTGTGTGTGTGCGTGCGTGCGTGCGTGCGTGCGTGCGTGCGTGCGTGCGTGCGTGCGTGCGTGCGTGCGTGCGTGTGTGTGTGTGTGTGTGTGTGTGATGTGTGTGTGTGTGTGTGTGTGGTCGCCACAGTGGGTAGTGAGTTTGCAGTCAGACTTTGCTGGTTCGAATCCCACTGGAACTCGATATGAAAATGTTTGATCGTTCAGTGCCAAGTCTTACGATGGTGTGGTGGTGGTGGTGATGCCTTTCTAGTTCAATGTTAGATGGACCCTCAAATCCACTCTCCCGAGAATGTTACCCTGTATGTCAAATCACCTACGATGAGCATGGACGTGGAGCTTCTAACCTGACCTACACGTCTGCTTCTCTGTTTTCTCTGAGTTCAGGCCCACCTCCACGTGGACGTTCTGAATGATGAATGCAGTTTAACGGAATCGTTCATCATTCTCCACACACACACGGACACACGCACCGTCATCTGTCATGGCGCAGGCCAGGAATTTGTGACAGAAGCACGCGTGTCACCCTCTCCACGTTTCCAGGGACAATGCGCGGTTGTCCAACGCAATGTCTGTTTGTCAGGATCGCGGAGGGTTCATCACGCAGCCTTCGAAAGGTCAGCCATCACGTAACTCATCCTCTCCTCGGCTGTAGGCTATTTACTGCACGCTTTGGTCCCAGAGACATCCATGTCGGGATGGCCCCCGCGTAGTTGATGGGGGCAGAGAAATCGGAAGCGATCGGAAGGGCAAGAAGCCGGATGCAATGATCTTGGTTTAGGCGTTGGATAAAATTATCTTGGATAGGCGTTGGGGGATGAAATGATGTTGGATAGGGGTTAGACGTAACGATCTTGGATAGGCATTACCTCTTTCGTTAGGCGTTGGATGTAATGATCTTGGATGGGCATTACATCTTGGATAGGCGTGGATGTAATGATCTTGGATAGGTGTTGGATGTAATGATCTTGGAAAGGCGTGGATGTAATGACCTTGGATAGGCGTTGGGGGATGAAATGATGTTGGATAGGGGTTAGACGTAACGATCTTGGATAGGCATTACCTCTTGGTTAGGCGTTGGCTGTAATGATATTGGATAGGCGTCGGATATAATGATCTTGGATAGGCGTTGGATGTAATGACCTTGGATAGGCGTTGGATGTAATGATCTTGGAAAGGCGTTGGATGTAATGACCTTGGATAGGCGTTGGATGCAATGATCTTGGATATGCGTTGGATAGTAATGATTTTGGGGAAAGGCATTGGATGTAACGATCTTGGATAGGCTTTGGATGTAATGATCTTGGAAAGGCGTTGGATGTAATGACCTTGGATAGGCGTTGGATGCAATGATCTTGGATATGCGTTGGATAGTAATGATCTTGGAAAGACGTTGGTTTGTAACGATCTTGGATAGGCTTTGGATGTAATGATGTTGGATAGGCGTTAGGGGATTTAATGATCTTGGATAGGCGTTGGATGTAATGCTCATGGATAGGTGTTGGATGTAATGATCTTGGGTAGGCGTTAGGGGATTTAATGATCTTGGATAGGCGTTGGATGTAATGATCTTGGATAGGCGTTGGATGTAATGATCTTGGGTAGGCGTTGGGGATTTAATGATCTTGGATAGGTGTTGGATGTAATGATCTTGGGTAGGCGTTGGGGGATTTAATGATCTTGGATAGGCGGTCGGATATGATGATCTTGGATAGGCGTCGGATGTAATGATCTTGGATAGGCGTCGGATGTAATGGTCTTGGATAGGCGTCGGATATACTGATCTCGGACAGGCGTTGGATGTAATGATCTCGGATAGGCGTCGGATGTACTGATCTCGGATAGGCGTCGGATGTAATGATCTTGGATAGGTGTTGGATGTACTGATCTCGGATAGGCGTCGGATATACTGATCTCGGATAGGCGTCGGATGTACTGATCTCGGATGGGCGTCGGATGTACTGATCTTGGATAAGCATTACATCTTGGATAGGCGTTGGATGTAATGATCTTGGATAGGTGTTGGATGTAATGATCTTGGATAGGTGTTGGATGTAATGATCTTGGATAGGCGTTGGATGTAATGATCTTGGATAGGTGTTGGATGTACTGATCTTGGACAGCCGTCGGATGTAATGATCTTGGATAGGCATTACATCTTGGATAGGTGTTGGATGTGATGATCTTGGATAGGCATAACATCTTGGATGGGTTTGTTGGATGTGATGATCTTGGATAGGCATAACATCTTGGATAGGTGTTGGATGTGATGATTTTGGAGGGCATTACATCTTGGATAGGCGTTGGATGTAATGATCTTGGATAGGCATTCGGGGATGAAATGATGCTGGGTAGGCGTTAGATGTAACGATCTTGGATAGGCTTTAAGGAATGTAATTATCTTGGATAGGCGTTAAGGAATGTAATGATCTTGGATAGGCGTTGGGGGATGTAGTGATCTTGGATAGGCGTTGGGGGATGTAGTGATCTTGGATAGGCGTTGGGGGATGTAACGATCTTGGATAGGCGGTAAGGAATGTAATGATCTTGGATAGGCGTTAAGGAATGTAATGATCTTGGATAGGCGTTGGGGGGATGAAATGATCTTGGATAGGCGTTGGGGATGTAATGATCTTGGATAGGCGTTAAGGAATGTAATGATCTTGGATAGGCGTTGGGGGATGTAATGATCTTGGATAGGCGTTAAGGAATGTAATGATCTTGATAGGCTTTGGGGGGATGCAATGATCTTGGATAGGCGTTAAGGAATGTAATGATCTTGGATAGGCGTTGGGGGATGTAATGATCTTGGATAGGCGTTGGGGGATGTAATGATCTTGGATACGCGTTGGGGGATGTAATGATCTTGGATAGGCGTTGGGGGATGTATGATCTTGGATAGGCGTTGGGGGATGTAGTGATCTTGGATAGGCGTTGGGAATGTAATGATCTTGGATAGGCGTTGGGGGATGTAATGATCTTGGATAAGCGTTGGGGGAGGGTAATGATCTTGAATAGGCAGCGGATGTAACGATCTTGGATAGGCATTACATCTTGGATAAGCGTTGGATGTAATGATCTTGGATAGGCATTACATCTTGGACAGGCGTTGGATAGGCATTCGGGGATGAATTGATGCTGTTAGATGTAACGATTTGGATAGGCGTTGGTTTGTAACGATCTTGGAAAGGCGTCGGATGTAAAGATCTTGGATAGGAATTTGGGGATTTAACGATCTTGGATAGGTGTTGTACATAATGATCTTGAATAGCGTTGGATGTAATGATCTTGGACAGGCGTTGGGTGTATCGGTCTTGGATAGGCGTTGGATGTAATGATCTTGGATAGGCGTTGGGTGTATCGGTCTTGGATAGGCGTTGGATGTAATGATCTTGGATAGGCAGTGGATGTAACGACCTTGGATAGGCGTCGGATGTAACAATCTTAGATAGGCGTTGGATATTACGATCTCGGATAGGCGTTGGATGGTACGATTTTGGGATAGGCGTTGGATGTAATGATCTTAGACAGACGCCGAGACGGACTTTAGCCTCCCAAGTCGGGGACTTCTCATTGGTGATAGTTGTGAATCCGTACTAGTCTGCTGGCGCTGCCTATATGCCACATAAAAACGGCTGGCAGCTTGATCCTGGTCTGACCCGATAGATTCTGAAAGGCTCGTATAGTAAGTAGTACGCTGTCCAGTCTACCGGGGGTCTGCTTGGGTCCGTGTTCTGACCACAGGCATACACAGTTTGAAAGTCGACAGCTCTGACCGGCTTGAAGACGATCAAATGACATTGGTGTAGTTTCCATGGGTAAATTTGCATGCTGTTGTAAAAATTCGTGTTTTCATTTCATTTTTTTGCCGGCCCTATTACGTACATTTTTGTTTGTTTTAGTTTTTGTTGTAATTCAGGTTACTGGATAGTAAGAGCATCGAGTGAAAACACCACTCAAACTTCAATGGCCCAAAGTCCAAAGCATGCAATGCTGAAAGTGACAGCCTTCATGATAACGGAGTAAATGGAGAGAAAGTGGAGAGAGATTTCACGGTCTGTTTTCTCAGATGGCACTTGTTTGTGACCACAGAAACAGCCACTTTGTCTTTTCAAGCTTTTCAGTCACTGATGCTGACATTTCTTCTCATTTTTTTGCGGTTATATTAAAAAACATATTCTTCAACCAATAGATTGTAAAACAAATATCCGTGCAACACAAACACACACACACACACACACACACACACCACACACACACACACACACACAACACACACACACACACACACAGGCGCGCGCGCGCGCATGCGCACACACGCATACACGAGTCATCATTACCACACACACACAAAACACACAAAACACACACACACACACACACAACACACACACACACACACACCATCAACCATTCTGTTCACAAATGGTCAAGAGAACAGACCAGCCTCTAAGTCTTGGAGTGGCCATGGGCAGCTGATGCGTGACTCATTGATGAAAACCAACCTAAGTACAGGGGGGGAAGGAGGGGTGGGGGGAATGTTGGTGGGGGTTTGGCAAGGAGACTGGGTTTCCAGCAGACGACTTAGTGATTTTATGGTGTCCGTGCAATCCCCTTTGGGACTTGGCGATGGCGAGTGTTGGGCTACTGCAGCAGACAGAGCCCGAGACTATATGGCTTGGCGACGTCCCACTGGAGGGAGAGGATCCATGCAGCATCCCTCGTTGCCAGCACTGTTTCTCATGTGTATCACCTGGCGGTAACATGGCGCGATATTATCATATTGATGGATGCACTTCTAAGCTATGAGTTCTGCAGGCTCTTTTAAAAATTCTTCCAGATGATCAAGTTCAGCCTTTTTCGACCACTTCACACTCTGTTGTAATTTTCTTTTTATTATCTTTGTGGGGAGAAAAAATGGCTATCAGAAGAAAGGTGTCAGCATATATTTTCATAGCAAATTTCTTGGTAATTATTCAAGATCATAATATGGTCACACCGAATTGTAATATTCTTCTTAATGTCATGATGGGAAAAAAATTATCATCAGGAACATATTAGCGCATATTTGCATTGTATATTTATTCACGGTTATAAAAGACGCTTTACCAATGAATCATCATCATATTTCATAGCATCTTATCAACGAGGTGTCAGCATATATTTTCATCGAAAGTTTTTTTGAAATTATCATGAAATAAAACAAAAAAAAATCACCAGGAAGATGTCAGCATAATTACCTTATTTAGTAATCTTATTATCGAAGTTTGTGTTGCCATCAATAATGTCAGCATAATTATTTTATTTAGTAAATCTTATTACCGAAGTTTGTGTTACTATCAATAATGTCAGCATAATTACCTTATTTAGTAAATCTTATTATCGAAGTTGGTGTTACCATCAATAATGTCAGCATAATTACCTTATTTAGTAAATCTTATT